>JAQGCA010001691.1:0-16353 GCA_034698945.1 Protaphorura quadriocellata
TCAGACCTTAAAACTCGCACGAAAATTTTCTAAGTCCCACAACATTGGTGAACCAACCTAACTCAAACCAACCTAACTCAAACCAGCCTAACCTAAACCAACCTAACTCATACCAACCTAACTCAAACCAACCTAACCTAAACCAACCTAACCTAAACCGACCTAACCTAAACCAACCTAACCTAAACCAACCTAACCTAACCTAACGTTGTGGGACTTAGAAAATTTTCGTGCGCACCGTCAGCCTTAGTCCGACCTTAAAACTCGGACCTCAGACGTTAAAACTCAGACCTCAGACGTTAAAACTCAGACCTCAGACCTTAAAACTCAGACCTCAGACCTTAAACCTCAGACATTAAAACTCAGACCTCAGACCTTAAACCTCAGATCTCAGACCTTAAACCTCAGACCTCAGACCTTAAACCTCAGACCTCAGACCTTAAACCTCAGACCTCAGACCTCAGACCTTAAACCTCAGACCTCAGACCGACCTCAGACTTTCAGACACACCCAAGAACCGACGAGTTCTCAATAAATCCAGTCAGCCTATTTTCATTCCCACCGATTACTGATGTCGCTCGAACCACAAATTAAAAGGATTGAATAAAATTATAATTAAAAACTGTTTAAAAAATTAAAAGAATGCAATAGTGCAAGCATCTCGTCAGCTGAGCATTTATATTTACGATTTCAAAATTCAGAAGTGAAAGTAAATTTGGCGCGTTTTCGCATAATCCGTATGCGGGAGATTCAATTTTGGTAAATAAAATTTTAAAATAAAATACTGTTGATTGTCGTATTTTTTTTTCTATCTAGAGAGGTCCGATCTGTTTATTCCTATACAGTGATTACCGACCAACTGACCTTTGACCTCAACGACTCGCGTCCGTCAGATTGCCAGAAATAGGTAAGTTCATTCGCAGCCAAATTATAAAAATATGTACAATTTTCAATTTGGTCACTCATTACTGTGACTCTAAGTTGGGTCAATTTTGATTTTATTTGGTAGTTAAAAATTGAATTTCTTGGAATGTAATCAGTGGAGAATATTGAAAACTAGGCGATAGGGTTATCATTTAACTAACGTCAAAACATGTACATATATGAATGTTTATTTGTTGGATAATCAAACGTCAAACACTAATTAAATAATCATATAAAAATCAGATATGTTATACATATATTTATATTAGTATGCTCTCTAAATTCATTGATTGTCTTTCAATCCAGACGCACTTCCACATGCAGATTCTTACAAATAACCACAGGTTAATACTTGAAACTGACGCGATAATAAGCATGTTAATTTAATTGGTTTATTTTATTCACAGGCAGTTGATATCCATATCCATCCATTTTTTGAGGTCGAACAGGAAAATGGCACAGTACAAAGGTGCAGCGAGTGAAGGGTCAAGGGCCATGCAGCTCATAAAAAAACGAGAACGGGAAACTCAAGATTTGGAATTACGAAGAAAGAAAATTGAAGATGAACTTCGTGTAGATAAAATGGAAAATAAATTTGCTGTTCATTATGACGCTATCGAAGCTCAGCTCAAGGTAATATTCGAATGGATTAAATTTGTTGCGTTATTATCAAAATCATCAATCTTTATTTCGTTTTTCCTCAGAGTTCAACCATTGGATTAGTAACACTCGACGAGATGAGGGCTAAACAAGACACCGTGATTAAAGAAAGAGAAAAACGAATCGCTCAAAGAAAAGCGGAAAAAGAGCAGAAGAAAAAGGATGAATTGGAAGCTAAAAAAGCTCAAAAAGAATTGCAGAAGAAGCAAATCCGCGCTTTGTCTTTCCTAGGGGATGAGGAGGAGGATGAAGAGGACGGAAACGAGCCAGAAAATGATGAGAAGAAATTTGACGAGGATAAAATATCGACCGATGAGAAGAAATCAGAGAAAAAATTTGATGATGACGATAATGATAACGAGGACTCTGAAGATGATGGGTACAAGATGAAACCACCGGCATCTAAGAAAAAAAAAGTCGGGAAAAATCCTGATGTCGATACAAGTTTCCTTCCAGATCGTGACAGAGAAGAAGAGGAAAATCGGTTTAGGGAAGTTCTGAGACAGGTATTTTATTTGAAAATTTGAAGTATTAAGAAAATCAGGACTTTTATTTAAAGTTACAATGCTTCGGTTGAAGGAATGGG
This sequence comes from Protaphorura quadriocellata, assembly GCA_034698945.1. NCBI lineage: Eukaryota > Metazoa > Arthropoda > Collembola > Poduromorpha > Onychiuridae > Protaphorura > Protaphorura quadriocellata. The sequence goes on from JAQGCA010001691.1 coordinate 2,171, forward strand.
TTGCCGCTCAAGAAACTCTGAAAAATGAGGAGATGGATGTGACGTACAGTTATTGGGATGGGTCGGGGCACCGAAAAACACTGAAACTGACCAAAGGTAATACAAATTCGGAATACTGCCATCAAGGAAGGGCGATTGGAGTTATATTTTAATGCATTTCATTTGATAGGGACATCAATTTATCAATTTCTTCAAAGATGTCTGGAGTCACTTCGTTCGGAATTTGGGGAGCTAAGAACCGTGACGGCTGATCAGTTAATGTAAGGAAGGTTGAAAAAACCATTTTATAATTAATTTATGGTCAATCATTAGAATTTTTATATCAGGAATTAGTGGTAAAGGTTCTGGCTTGGCTTCCTCGTATTCAGTTTTGATTTTATAGATCTCTTGATAATTATTTAATTTTTAAAATAATGAACATCGCACAGTGCTTACAGTAAAATGTAGGCCGTTGTATTTGGCTGCTTTTTAGTATGTTGTAGCCGTAGCTCTTGACCGGATTCAATTGTCTACTTTTCCCCGTAAAAACTGTGCGGAGTTCTTTGAATTATTTTTTCATACACATTTATACTAATTTTAGCTTACTTTTATCTGCAGGTACGTGAAGGAAGATCTAATTCTTGCTCATCATTACACATTCTATGACTTAATTGTGACGAAAGCACGTGGGAAAAGTGGACCTTTGTTCGCGTTCCATGCCAGGGATGACATACGTATGCAAAGTGATGCGAGCAGAGAGAAAGAGGATTCTCATGCTGGGAAAGTATTGCTAAGGAATTGGTAGGTTTTTATTAGCTAGCGGTTTCGCTTGGTTCATTGTAGTAAAATCAACTATACATTTTTTTTAATAATTTTTAGGTATGAACGCAACAAGCACATCTTTCCTGCTTCCCGGTGGGAACCATACGACCCAAATAAATCCTATGCCAAATACACCGTGTCTGATAATAAGTCCAATAAATAGTAATTATTAAAGGTAAATGTGAAAAAAATATAAATATAAATGCAAGGGTTGAAACACCAATTGCGTTGATCGTTTTACTTTGCAAAAGTATCCTTCAAACATTTTGGAACTCACGAAAGGTTGACGGGACTTCACTTTTCTGGTCGTTCATTAGAATAATAAAAAATGACATACAGATATTAAAAAAAAGTCTTCAGTCCGTCGAAAAAGGTCAATACGAAACGATTCTCCTTAATATTTTTAGCACTTATGAAATATTATGTTGAATAATATATTATATTGTTATGTTGTTATACATTGTATTCGGTAATATCAATCCATTTAGTAATTTTATTAGAGAACTATTAATAATCTTGTATGCAATTATGATTCAAAATGAAATCAATAAGTCTTCAGAACATACTTATTAAAATCCTGTCAAGTACATTGGTATCATGTAACTTCTAAATTGATAATTAAACCATAACCGAAACCTCAATTGCTTTCAAAATGTAATTCATTGTAAAATTACAAGTACACCCAGGAAAATCAGATAATAATGTATTACGTCATGAAATTATTACGTAATTGCAATTGCAATTGTAACTGCAAATGCTCTCGTCAATTTCAATTTCAGTTTGAATTACAAACTACACCTCAAATCTATGCAGAACAAAGTCATTCAATTGCATTAGATTGTCAGAATTTCGAAGGAATTAAAAAATAACACATTCGGCTACAAATTACAATTACATATAATTTCCTAAGTAATGAATTCAACTTACAAATTACCTGAATTACGAGTCACCGGCATGGAATTTTAAAAGTAATCACTAAAGTAATTTCGTATCTAAATGCATACAACAAATAAAGTTACTGACCCAGTAAAGTGTGCGGGTGGCAAATTTTTATTTAGCTACTGAGTCATCTGGCCTGGTCATTGCATTACATTAATTTTTTTTTACCTCAATCCTAATTAAACTTTGAAAACGGTACATGTCACACATCACACATCTGAGCGAATGAATCTGCAGACACCGTACGGCTCAGAGTAGCCTAGTCAGATTTGTCTGGATTTGGATATTATATAGCCCGTGAACCGATGAACAATTTTTGTGAAAGTTCTACCTCCTAGAAGTCCCAGTCCCAGTCCAGTCATAGCCGTCAGCTATGACTGACACGGACGCCATCACGAAGGTAATGCGATTTGAAAAATTCAGACAAACTCTAAGGTATTCTGAGACAAACTACTACAGAACGAATCTCTGGTTCTCCGGGGTCGGTTGACACAAAATTGAGACGTAAAATAGGACGCTTTGGGGAAATAAAATGTGAAGAAAAGGAGAGAAAGGGCGCGGAGGTTCAAAATTGTGAAGAAACTGAAGTCAGGAAAGAAGACGCCGCGGAGAATCTCGCTCAGACTTAGAATACTGCTGACTCTTCAGTTATCCACGATCTGAACTGACTGTCCATCCTCGGAAACTGTCATATTTTCCTTACCAACTGATTACATTGGACGACGAGTCTCACTCATAGACGAAAATGGTAAGAACTTGATTTACTTGGATTTTACTCTGTGTCTGTTTTTTTAACCAAATCTTTATTGAGTATACGAAATTTTACGAAATAATCGTTTAAGGTTTAACATACAAGACATGTCGTCGGCATTATCACAGTATTTACCGGATTAGAAAGATGCTCCCAAACTGGAATGACCCAACCTGACCGGTTTTCTCGTCGTAGAGGGTACGTTGAACGTGATTGCCCGATAACTACGTATAGTTGCCGGTAACATAGTAAATACCTGGTAGTCACCCGAAAATGGCAATTGAAATGGTAGAGATGGTACTTTTAGTTTCAATTAGCAGGTAATTACCGGCAACCGGGTAATTTGGTTGTAAAATTAAAGTAATAAATAGAAGTGCGGACATCTGAACCAGGAAACCAAGGAATTTATATAAGTTCCGATCGAAATTCTTACGAATTTTTATGTATTGTGTTGGAGAGGAGGTTCGTTTGTTGGAACAGTACTATAACAAAATTTAATTTGTATTCTGTGTCTATATGGGCAATTTTCGGTGGAAAACGGAGACTGAATAAAATATTTTGGTTTAAAAAAAATCAGTATTTCCTACAATTTGAGAAAAGTAGAATGTAAAAGGGAATTGCCGGTATTTAAAACTATTAAAACCGCTTGTAATTAACAATTTATTGGTGATTACCACCCGTAGCTTGAGTACAGACACTGCACGTTGGCTCGGTGCACTATCGAGTGGTTGTTACCAAGTGCTAATTACAGGGCGTTTTAATTACCTACGAACCCTGTCGTATAATAAAATGATGGGATTTGACATTAGAACACACTTCCCAAAAAGTAGGCATAGCAATAATGTGAGTGCTGAGTATATACGGTTGTAGAAAAGAATTCGAGAAACAGGTTTTAATTGACCCTATCCTTTTTTTTCCAGTCACACACGATACTTTTGATGCAGCCGGGTGCGAAGCCGGAAACAAGAACCTACAGTGATTTTGAGTCTGTCAATGAATGTATGGAAGGTGTTTGTAAAATTTACGAAGAACACTTGAAAGTAAGTTATACAACTAAGTATCCGTTTTTTGTGTTCTTGTATCGCAGTCTTAAATTGAGTCGATTATTTATATTTGACTGACACTCCGACTACAAATCTAAAAGTGACTAAATAAAATGTATTTTATTTCAGCGTCAGAATCCACACACACCATCGATCACATATGATATTTCACAGTTGTTTGATTTCATTGATCAATTGGCTGACTTGTCTTGTCTTGTGTAAGTTCTCCTTGGATTAATCATTAATCATTCATTATCTTTAGTGTACCCAAAAATAATAATGTTTTTCCTTGATTGACATGTAGATACCAGAAGAGCACCAGTACTTACGCTCCTTACACTAAAGATTGGATCAAAGAGAAAATCTACATTCTTCTTAGAAGACAAGCGTCTGCCGGACAATGAGAGAAAAATGAACACCACACTACTTCTACAAAGTGTACTATTTAACTTTAACTACGTTGAATAAAATTATCACTTAGGTAATTTAATTTCAATTAAGTATTCTGTTTCATATATTCTTTTCCATTAATAAAAATTTAGTATCGGTGTTGTTCTTTAATGGTTATTGTAATTGCAGTTCAAAAGTTCAAATTCAAACTAGTTTCGTATTTGCTTCTGACAAAAACATTTCTGGTGACTCTAGTGTTGTTGCGCAATCAACGCGCTTAGTGCTTATTGCAATTAACAATTCCAATGCTAGAATGGACGTATGTTTGATTTCAAACCACGTGAGCTAATCATAACAATAACAAAGTTGATCCTGTTTTACGTTCGTTTTTATTTGTAATTGAATAATAATAAAAAATGATTTCACTGAATATCCCCAGCAAATAACTCGTATATTCTTTGCGTAATTATTAATTAGTTACGTCTTAGTATTTTGGTACGGGCAGCCCCTTAACATTTCTTTGCAGAAAGGTCAATGCGTGGGAATTTATTTGAAGAGACTTTTCTACACTGGCATTTCAAACTAATAGGGATGACTTCGTTAGGTCAAACCCAATCTTATAAAATTAATGACCATTGTCTGAAGGTGAATATCAGTATAATGTATCTGAATTCGTATAAAGTTTTTCAATAATTCAACCCGATTTGGCATTAAACTTGAAATGATCAAGACAAGTTGAAATTAATAATTAAGTGAAAAAGGTTTAATTCCAGCTCTTCAATACAAATACGGATATTAAATTAGAATGAAGAATTCATTACAATTTATCAAATCAGAAAGGGGAAGCCACATCATTCGGATTTTGATGTACAGGGTGACTCATAGCTCTTGCTCGCACTACACACACACACACACCGACACACCAACCAGCGGAGTCGGGGTACAACCTGAGATATGCATTTGTAGAGAACCTTATAGAGAATCTAACGAGCTATTCCACATTACAATCCTATGTGAGTTGTGTGGCTGACGAGGGCTTAAGGCGGAGCGAAGGGGTATTTGTGCAGATAATTAGAGAAGACTAAAACAATGGCGTCAAAACAGGTAGCTGGAAAACACGATTTTGACGGTCCGTTTCGATAATCTAAGAATTTCACGGTGGAATGCATTTTTTTTCGCAAAGGGTTATTACACATGCGATCGGGGACCTCCGAACAAACCTAGTGTCAGCGCCGTTTACAGATGATTTCTTTTAAAAATTACAAACGATTAACCTTCATCAAACATTGCAGTTCAAGAGTTAACAAACTCATTCTTCCGAAATTCAACAAATGACGAAGTGTTTCAAACATTTACTGATTTGCTCGACATAAATATTATGTAATCTACAATCTACATTAGAAATGGTGCAGAATGTAGAATAAGTTAAACACCATCTAAATTCGCAAATTTTCTTTATCCGCAAAATTTTTTGAATGTTTTAATTTGAACCCCTTTGCCCTCGCTTCCCCTTAAGTGGGGAAGAACCTAAAAAAAGAGAACTGAAAGGACTGATTTTTGAACAATTCTTTGACAGAAACATCTAAAATGATTTCTTGGGAAAATTCGCAGATATTATAAAGATATTGTTTGACTCGTTCGGAGAAAGTTGACTTTTCGCTATTTGACGTATTTGGAAATAATAATACGGTGTTTCAATTCCAGTGAAAATGAACTTCTCTGAGTCGGCCCACATCTCAAAAATTGTATAAAAATATAGCAAAACGTTAGCATCGGTGGAATTACCGCAAGATAACTACTTTCGACGTGTTTTTGTCGAAAACCAGTTCCGAAATAAATCTCTCTCAAAGGTCTCCCCATGCCGATTTTTATTTAAACTTAAAGGCTCGTAATTTGAAAGGTGTAGAAATATATATTGTTTGCTGGATTTAAGTTAAATTCTCTATAAAATGCATGTCTTATATATATAGGGTCAGCCAGGGTTCTCTAACTCCTCGTGGTTGGGTCGTAGGGGGAGCCAGAGAGAATGAGACACCCTGTATGCTCAAGTGAATAATATCAGAAATGAAATGAATATGTTAATCAGTATAATTACCGGAGTCTGCAAGTCGACCTTTCATTGCCAGCACATATTTCTCTCCACCATTTACAAGTCCGAAACTGAACAGGAAAGAAGACGCCGCGGAGAATCTCGCTCAGATTTAGAATACTGCTGACCCTTCAGTTATCCACGAGCTGAACTGTCCATCCTCGGAAACTGTCATATTTTCCTTACCAACTGAATAGATTGGACGACGAGTCTCACTCAATTAGACGAAAATGGTAAGAATTTACTTGCATTTTGACTCCTGTATGTTTCTTTTTAAAACCAAATCTTTAATCTTTATTCAGTCAGCGTTTTCCACCGTTTGCTCAAAGACACGACAGAATACAATTATAATTTGTTTTAGAATTATTCCGACAGCTAAATGATCCACTGAGCATTTCGATCAGAATTTACATAATACCAAGCATTTGCGGTTTGTCTGTTCGTTCAGCTATTGGCTTCGGCCCCCTGTTTAGTGCTAAAGTTGAAATCAAATTGTTTCCAGCTGTAGGAATCTGTAAGAGTTTGCAACTTAACTTTGCATGGTCTTACAAGGAAACCTCTCCAAGTGTTCGTCGAATTTCGACCTGAGAATTTTTCTGCAAGTTCATTCACTCATGCTAACAAAGTACGTGTGAAATATCTCGTGCCGGATTTGCCGAGAAATGCTTTAAGTAACCTCCAGAGGTTCAAGATGTAACGTACACAAATGGGGATTGAAAATCCATATTCGCAAAAAGCCTCATTTGCATGTGTTAAAAGTGAGACCTTTTGCGGAAATGGTTTCCAAATTTCTCGTCTCTGTAAATTAAGTCTTGACCTCCGGAGGTCACAAAAAGCATTTTGCGACAAAACCAGCACGAGATTGTGTTAGTTTAAGTGAATGACTTGCAGGAAAAATTTCAGGTCGGAAATCGTAGATCACTTGGAAGGGTTCCCTTGTAAGTAAGCCCAATAAGTATTTCAAAACTGGACTGAATTATTAAGGGCCAACCAGTAAAATATATTTTACGGGTATGTCATGTCACGCCAGCATATGTGGAAAGTGTGAAGAGTATTGTTGTGGATACACATTTATGCCTGACTTCGGCCATCAGACCGAGTTTCTGCGAAAGTCAGTCTGCAGTCAGTACCTATGCTGATTTATTGATCCTAATTTGGCGTTGTTGACGCGTCGTACGACACCAAACTTCAGGTGTTGACTGACGCGTCAGCCTCGTGACCTCCTGTTAAAGTCAGTACTGAAAAAAATTGTTTTTGTTAGAATGTCATTTCGTCGTTGATATATCACTATGTTCTATCTCTGATTTTTACAAAAACTAGTAATGTTCTATCTATGAAAAGCCAAAATGCACGATGTTCTAAATCGAAAAATTAGACCTTTCAGCAACTGCTATTTATAGCACATAATCAGAGCCGAAGCTAGGATTTTTGCGCCCCTGTGCACATGCAAAAGATCGCCCCTTATGAAAATCCATTTGACGACGAATTGGCAGATTGGCACCTTCCTATCTACCGGTTGCGTCGGCCGTCACTTTCAGCAGTCCCGCGGAGCGGCCGCCGGAGGCTATGAATTTTTCCGTGTTTTTTTAACGTTAGTAGCATGTAAAAGTTATTTTTACGTGAGAAATTAGAAGAAAATGGCGTCCTTATAGCGTAGTTTTCAGGAAAAAAGATTGTAAAAAATAAAAGCTATGAAAACATAGATAAAATAAGTGGTATGAATGGGGTAGAAGAATTAATTAAAATTATATGCATTTTTCCTATTTTTTGCGCCCCCGTCAGCTCGCGCCCTTGTGCGGATGCACGCAGCCGCACACACCTAGCTTCGGCCCTGCACATAATGTCACATTTCCAGGGGAATCATTATGGCCTAACTGCTTCCGTTACATCCCTTACATTTTGGGTTATCTTGTTGAAATAGAACTTTGTGCCGGAACATGCGCCGATTTTTTTGCACAGCTTTTCTGTACCCAAATCTCAACTTTGATAAAAATCGAGATAGAACATTGTGTTTAAGAGGTGCCTGAAGATAGAACATTACTGGTTTTCATAAAAATCAGAGATAGAACATAATGATATATCAATGACGATTTGTAGTATTTCATTGCCTTTTCATATACTGTGTAACGTACGGTCAGATTTAGGTACAATGTGTTGGACTGAGAATTGTCACAATTTGATTCAATCGGTTGCGCAATTCCCAAATTGAAACTGACGAATTATTAGTGCTGACCTTAACACATATTTGGGCGACACTTACTGTTAATAACCAGAAAAATAGAACGGGGGGACGGCCAATAATGAAAATTAAGAGAACTGGCTTGTCAACTTCTTCCGAGTACATTGGTCCTAAACACTATAAGGGTCCAACTCCAAAGGCCTACACGGTTCAACATTTTCTTCCGAGTACTTTGGTCCGAAACACTATAAGGGTCCAACACGGTTCAACATTTCAATCCAGCCGCAGCCGCAACCGTTGGCCTGGTTGCTTAATTGCGTTGCGTTGCCCTTGAAGAGTCACACCATAGCCTTAAGATGCGTACTGAGGAACCTTAAGTGTTCACAAACCGTACAAACGAATGCTTCGTTTTAGAATTTTTAATTATTTCTTAAAAGAAATAGAAATAATTGTACCGCGGAAAGGTGAGTTTCCACGATCTAAGGAGTAATTATTTTTTAAAGAAAATAATTTACTACTCAATACGAAATATTCGTTTGTACGGTTTTGTGGAAATTTAAGGCTCACAAAATCCCATCCTAAAAGAACCAATACTCTACCCTTAGTATTATTCGGAATTTTCCTTCCTTCATATATAGTCCGTTCAAGAAACTGGATAGTTGGAATAATTGGATTAATGTGTAGGAATTAATTGATATTAGATTATAACGAAGTTGTACTAAAATGGATCTCTCCGTTTGCGAGGCTGATTCAACAGAAGACATAGAGGTAAAGGCACTTAATTAGTATATTTCTGTTAAGTTCAACACTTGGCTAAATTGCCAGCTTTGGTAGGCCTTCCATTTTTGAAAATTCAGAAACCGGGACACCCAAAAAGTGTCATTTTATCTACACAGAATTCATTTTTGAACCAATTCTCTCTACACAGAATTCATTTTTGAACCAATTCTCTCTACACAGAATTCATTTTTGAACCAATTCCTGCCAATTCTCTCTACACAGAATTCATTTTTTGAGGCAATTCTCTCTAAACTAAAAGCAGCGTAAATGTAAATAATTCGCCTGCATTGTTGCTTAGGTAGTCGCTGTAAGTAAGTAGAACCAAAAATTAAAATTCGGTCCAAAGGACCGAGCTTTTTTTTTTACTTCAACATAGCGTAAAAAGTACATAATTCGGTGGCATTTACAAAATATGTAAAAGACTTTATTCCGCCCAGTCTTTCGCATTTTTGCGAGTTAAGTACAGAAATGCCAATCGGGCCGAAGAACCGAACGGTTTCAACTTTTCTCGACAACATAAAGTAAAAAGTGGAAAATTCGTCAGGTTTTTTTTCGCATATTCACTGCAAGTTAGAATAAGAATTGATTATCGGCCCGAAACGCCGAGGTTTTTTTTGGATATTGCAATATATTTGGCCAAAATATACTAAAAACCGGGATTCTCGGGACACAATTTTCAAAACCGGGACGCTTTCGAGAGATAGATAGATAGATAGATTATAGAAAATATTATTATGATAGATCTATGGCGCTATTCCGCTTTGAAAATCCGTTGCGCACAGCGGCGCTGACGAGCGCTTAGGTGAAGAATCGGCATGAAGAAACCGATTTTCAACAGTATTTTACATATTTTGACAGAACCGTACCCAAAATATTTTTTTTCGAAGATCTGCGGATGCTATCTTATTTGCTCTATTTTAATGCAATTTCTAAACTTTTGTTGGGCCGGTTTGCGGAAAGTCGATATTTCGCTGGCAAAGTATTTTGGAGAAATAATCAGATTATCTTCTTCAAATTTACTCTAATCTAGATTAATCTCCAAATTTTCAGCGGTCAGTTCGGCTCTGGATAGAAAGGATGGGATATGCAGGATGCTGGTATGCCGGATTTTTCGGATTCGGATGGGTTTTGCAGATTCCTCGGTTTCTGTACCATTTTCAGGTACTTTTGAAGAATTCATTTGATTCGCGCATTATGCACGGACTTGTTTTCTTTGGCGCCTGAGGATCTTAAGGGGTCTTAGGTGCAAATCATAGACCAAGGTATAGACTCCACCGGCTATATATGTTCTATGGGTGCTACACCTAACATCCCTTATCCCTTTTGTACAGTTCTTAACTTCATTAAATTAAGTTACTAATTCTAATACTACTCTTCTACTCTAAATATGTAGTTAAGTTTAGTTAAAGTCGGAATCGATGACCGCGGATAGTTCAACGTTTCATTTTTGATGTTTATGTTGTTTGAGCTATGGAATTGATGACTTAAATAAAATTACATCCAATCCAATCTCACAGAATTCGTCTGAATTCCTTTTTCTTTCTATGGAACTGGAATTCTAGACAGTGGCGAGATGGAAAGGAATGTTTAGAGCCAGCGAGCGTCATCCCAATTGTCTGATTCGTAAATTGAAATGTTATATATTACATTGTAAATAGTTACCTGTGATAGTTATGTCCGCCCATAACGTAGTAATCGGCAACCTTCGAACATATATTCTGGTATTGTAAGAATTTGTATGTCAGGTAAATCCTGTTCATACATTTTGCTTTTCAACTATTTTTTCCGCCTCGGTTGGTTACCCCATGAGGTTTGCATTAAAATCTTACACACCTAACAATAAGGTACTGTATAAGAATCCCGTAAAACGGCAAGATCGGTGCATGGCAAATTCCGATTACGTGTCCGACAACTAAATTAATGACTAGCATGGGTAACTCGCTCGCGCCGCATAGTTAGTAAAGTCGTTTTTCTGGACACTCACACTGGTAGAGCAGTGACCGTACTGAAGTGAGGAATGTTCCAGAAAAACTCTAATTTTGCTATACAACAACATATGTCATGACATGAACGGAGGCCCATAAGGTCATCTTAAGAATTACACGTCACAGACTCAGACACATGCATTGGAACCTACTTTCAATGAGGTCACACATGTACTAAGATCATACGGTTTCAAGTGAGATCAACATAATATGACAGCCAATAATTTGCGCATTGGCCACCTGAAAAATATAGTAGTGCAGGAAGGAGATTGAGCACACGCAAAACACTGTTCTTCGGTTAGAGGTCAAGAGTCAATATAGCCTGAATTTTTGGAATCCTCTTGACCTTCCGTTCATACTCCTGCGACCTCTCATGTATTGACTCTGTAGTCGACAATTATACTTAATTACTCTATATTGAGCTTCAATGTAATTCCTCTGTTAAAGGGTTTTGTTTGCGATGAATAAATTTGAATTGAATTGAATTGAATACTGGTATGTTATGTGACTTAGGCGATCTCAAACATGACCTCTAAAAGGTCACGTGAGCAGGCCTGAGGACGACGTCAAAATTTCAAAACATTTTTAGAATCTCCACGCATATCAGCTATATTGAAGCATTATGTTTAAGGTCACGTTATCGGGTTAGGAGTCGAGGTCGAAAGGTCAACATGTTATACATTTTTGTTATCCACCTGGTATTCTATTCAAATCGACATGTCACTACGCCGACATGGTCTCTTAGAGGTCACCTTACTAGTGAGATGTCGAGGTCAAAAGTCACCTTGTTATAATTTTGTAATCATCCTTGAGGGGTCAGATGACCAGGCCAGAGGTCGATTGTCGATATGATGTGCGGCATCGATCATAATTAGTTGTTTAATCCAGCCGCCATATGCCAGGTGCAAATATACATGAGAATTATGCTGTCAATATAATTGACTGGTTTTATTGGATTGACCAGGTTAATGAAAAGTAATTAATTTTTGACGGAATATAGAAACTTACTATTTATTTCTTCAAAATTGTTTGGACGATTAGGGCTTCCATTAATGTTTGTCTGAACTTAATTTCATTCGACGGTCCTTAATTGGTTTTCTGTAGTGTATCGTACGGTTTCTGCCCCATTAAGCTTACATGTTTACATTTTTTTCGACAGGCAGTGATTTCGTATCCCGTTTTACTTATACATTTATTTCGACTTCGACTGTCAGATGGTTTATATCTATATTCATTCGTCAGTCCTTGCAACTGTATTTCCATGAATCCACGATAGGTGATTCTCCGTCCGATATTCTTTCTCCGACGCCTTTGAATTTTTTTCGATAGTTAGTCGTGTTTAGTATCTGACTTTTCTTTGTCATAATTTGTATTAGGCATTACCTAGTCCTTTGACACACATTTCTATATCAAGTTAAGTAACACTTTCGAAACTTTCAGCTCGCGAACCCGGTAGAGGAATCGCCGGCTATTCAAAGTCACTCCCTGGTGGTCTTCAAAATTGGTAAGATGTTTAATTGTACTAAAACGTTCATTCAAGGAGAGTGAACTGCATAGCTCATTTATTTAGGAGTTGCGATAAGTAGATGTAAACAACGATAACACCGCTGGTCCCAATACAGTCATTTTGGGACCAATGTGTGATCAGATGCAATTTGTTTGGGTTGCTAAGGGAGATGAGAGGGGGATTTGGCGCACCGAGTTATCGCGACTCCATCCAAAATGAATCAGCTTATTTAGCATCCTTGGGTTTATTAATGGATATAGTTGTATAATTCTATTATTGAACTTAGAACGGGGCACCGCTACCGCTACAGGAAATGCGAAAGCCACTGGCGACATTCTGAGCGGGCACTTGACGTTGGAACCCCTAGGGGAGCTCCTAGTGAAACCGATTATTGGTTCAATCAACAATGCAGTGAACACAATGTTTTGGTGCATACTGATTATTGTCGGGGCCGTACTGATTGTTGTCGTGGCCGTGGCAGTCATGTTTTGTTTTTGGATGGTTTATGGTGGTAAGTTTCTTTTACAGGGCGTTTCAAATCCAATTACCAATTCACCACAATTGCTTTATTCTTTACGCAATTTAAAATTGGAGATTATCATTAATGACGCCTATTGCGAGTTATTTCACATTGCGCTGTAATCCGCGCAGAGCGCACTAGCAATAGAAATCACATGGCGACAAATGTAAGGAACTCCCCTTATGATGTTATGAACAATGCTTAAATTGGAATGAAGTCGATAAAAATTCCGGGAGCTGACATTTTAAATTGCGTAAAAAATAAAGGAAGTACAGAAAATCGTCACATATCTTTACACACCCTGTATATCGTAACTTCGAATTGGAATAAAACTGACCTAAACTGACGTGGTTATATTTTTTCCCAGGAGGCAATAGATTTGTGCCAACAGAACAGCAGGCATTCTGCTACACTGCTGGCGGTCAAGTTCGTGTTTGATGTCCTCAAAAACAAAAATTTTGTCTTGTCTTGTGTAAGTTCTCCCTCTATTAATATTAATCATTCAATTTATTTAAATGTACCCAAACATAATGGTTTTCTTTGACTTGTAGATACCAGAAGAGCACCAGTACTTACGCTCCTTACACTAAAGATTGGATCAAAGAGAAAATCTACATTCTTCTTAGAAGACAAGCGTCTGCCGGACAATGAGAGAAAAATGAACACCACACTACTTCTACAAAGTGTACTATTTAACTTTAACTACGTTGAATAAAATTATCACTTAGGTAATTTAATTTCAATTAAGTATTCTGTTTCATACTTTCTTTTCCATTCAAATAAAAATTTAGTATCGGTGTTGTCATTTAATGGTTATTGTTATTGTAGTTCAAAAGTTCTAATTCAAACTAATTTCGTTCTTGCTCTTGCTTCTGACAAAAAGTCAAGTCTGGTGACTCGAGTGTCGTTGCGCAATCAACACGCTTAGTGCTTATTGCATTTAACAATTCCAATGCTAGAACGGACGTATGTTTGATTTCAAACCACGTGAGCTAATTATAACAATAACAAAGTTGATCCTCTTTTACGTTCGTTTTTATTTGAAATTGAATAATAATAAAAAATGATCTCACTGAATATCCCCAGCAGGGTTCGTCGGTAATTACCTTAAGGTAATTACCATTGGTAATTACCTTGGTAATTACCGCTAATTTAAAGCCGATTTGGTAATTACCGCAAGGTAATTACCAATGGTAATT
>JAQGCA010001692.1:0-16352 GCA_034698945.1 Protaphorura quadriocellata
TTATTGATGTACATATTCCGAAGTCGAGTTATGGCTTATGCACATCAATCGGGTTCATATTCGCCAAGACACCTTAATAGTTAAGTTGTCAAAATACTGTAGAAATCTGAATTTCAAACACCTGGAGGCATGGCAAAATCGAAAGGATATTTTAACATTGAGTGGGTGAAAATTGTCAATTAGGTTAGAAATTGCACCCATGCGGAAAAAATTGTTTATTTTTGGGTAACAGCAGTACTAGTGAATCAACTGAGGTCATATTTTCTCCCTTGTCACCATTTTAGCACACGAATTTTGAGTAAATTTTTTAGTTCGGTCGTTGAATTGTTTACAATTTTACATTTTCACGACACATACTAAAATTTATGATTAGGATATGATCTCTAAGTAATCAAGTGCTAGCCCTGAGAAAATTTAAAAGATGTAAATGTACTCGAACTTGCAGTGCATTAATTCACATGTGGAAGTTAAAGATGACACTAGACAAAAATTGTATGGTAATTCCTAATAATGAGGCAAAAAATGTCGACTTTTAGATTCACAATTCAATCAAATTTAGTTTTTCACGGATCTTCCTCAAAATCAATCAAATCATAATTCCGTAATCATAATAGTATATGTACAATCATCGTATGTAAAGAAATTGAAACGAAAAATTATAACAAGGAGAAGACGAGACGTTATGAGATTTGTGTGCGATAATCTGATTAGGTGAAAACTGCGACTACTATTTCCAAAACCATTTTTACACGTCCGGAAGTTTTACCTGAATTACCATATACCAATATGTGTAAATAAAAGGAAATTTGTTGGTGGACTGAGAGTCTGCAAATTTGAAAATTAAAGACGACAAGCAATGCAAAAGCCGAACGTTCTATCCTACCGTTGGAACAACATTATATAAAATTTTGGGAAGGACAAATACTAATACTATAAATTATCGTAAAAACTGAATATAATGACCCTTCAAATGAAGTCCCTTGACTTCATTTCCGCCTTCAGATAATAAATTGAACAATTTAACGAATTACAGAAGAATCAAAGAATTATGGTCTTTCAAAATGGAGACGAAAAACCATGTGATAACTATTCTTTCTAATTCTATTTTGACTCCTTAAATATAACTTGATTTTTTCATACTAAGCTTAACTCAAGCGATTTTGGGAACAAACCAGGGCAGGGCACAGTTCTGGGCAGTGTAACGTAATAATTAACCATGATACGAGCATGTTATCTGATATGACACCACAAAAAGAATGTCACATTTTTTACCTGACCACAGAATTTCTTCTTAACAATTCCAATGTTTTGCAAGATTGATTCGGTGTAGCAGATAAAGGGCACAACACGTTTACCTTAATTTTGCATCAGTGACACACGAATATTTCTTGTTTCCCTGTTTCTATACTTGTTTTGGAATAATTTTACTCCCCTATCAGTTCGAGCGAGTTAACGTGTCATGATTTTTCAGAAACTATAATAAGTTTGAAAAGTAGGGATGGGCTTCCGCCACCAGGATAACAATATTGTCCTCCCTTCCATTGATCACTTCCAAAAACCTCTAGCCTGAGACAGTTGTTTTAAACCTATTTAAGTTTGTACAATTATAAGAATACTAACAGAAATATTGACCGGCCAAGAAGGGAAAACGCCTTGTGTTTCGCTTTTGCAGGTTTGCCAATAATGAAAATTCAAAAATACAGATGCCTGAGTTTATTTTGCATTGGAACATATCTGTACTTAAATTTTGGAGACCGTATTCTATTATCTCTACATCGGATTATTAAGATAGTAATTTCTGTAGTTGGTTCCCATTTCTCAGATTGATTATTGGATACGGAGGGTTTGCCGTTTTCCCGGGTCGGAGCTGCTTATTTATTATTAATTATAGTTAAAGAATTCACACAGTTGATTGCTTTCATGGGAGTACTTGCAACTAATGTTGTACGATTTTCTTAGTAGTTCAGTTGACAAATTAGTGAATATTTTTCAATTTGAATGACAGTTTCCTGTACGGAAAAGTCTAAGGGATATTTTAACATTGGATGGGTGCAAATTGCCAAATCGTGTGAGAATTTGCACCCAATGTTGGAAAAATTGTTTATTTTCGGGTAACAGTAATCAGCCTCCTGCGGAAGCTATCAACTAACAGTAGAATATTCTTGGTGATAACTCTGACAGTCTCATATTAGATGTAATTTAAGTTTTCTAGTTTGTTGAATTGTATATTCGTTGAATTGATCACAATTACGAATTCACGGCGTAAAAATTATGATTATTGTTGATCTCTAAGTAATTAAAGGTTAGCTATGTGAAAATCTAAATCCCACGTGCAGTTAAATGTACTCCGCGCAGTGCAATAATTCACAGGTGGAAGTTCAAGTTGACACTAGATGAAAATTGTGTGGTAATCCCTGACAATGATGCAAAAAACGTCGACTTTTTGATTCACAATTCAATGAAATTTAGTTTTTCACGGATCTTCCTCAAAATCAATCAAATCATAATTCCGTAATCATAATAGTATACAATCATCGTATGTATGTAAAGAAATTGAAACGAAAAGGAAAAAAAAAGAGAGAAATAAATAGGTAGTAGTAGTAGATTGGCTTTTTCATGTATTTACAACAATTAACAATGAAATTCGAACATAGTCAGTCGCCGTCGAGAGCAAAACAGAAGGGCACTTGGGTTTAATGCACAGAAGATAATGAATAATAATAATAATAATCATAATTAAAGAGAACTGCACGTGTTTTGTTGGGACGTGTAAGAGTTAAGTACATATTATAAGTAAGTACAATAAAATTAAACATTCATTGTTTGTGAGATATTGTTCACAAAAAAAGTTCTGACGATGATGATGATTGAAGATGGTGTTGTTGTTTGTTCATTTGTTGTTTTGTTGTTGACGATGATGATGATGTTGATGTTGTTGTTAGATTGTTGTTGTTGTTGATGATGATGATGTTCATTGTGGAGAGCAATAATAATAATAATTATATTAATGATGGTGACCACTTCATGGTTGTGGTATGGTGGTTGATTAGATTGAATTAAATGCTTAGAAGCACTTTCTGTGGACAATCCCTGGGCCAGATTCGTCATACTCTTGTTTGGAGATCCACATCTGTTGGAAGGTGGACAAGGAGGCCAAGATGGACCCACCGATCCAGACAGAGTATTTTCGCTCTGGTGGAGCAATGATCTTGATCTTAATGGTTGATGGAGCCAAAGCAGTGATTTCCTTCTGCATACGATCAGCAATACCTGGGTACATGGTGGTACCACCGGACAAGACGGTGTTGGCGTACAAGTCCTTACGGATGTCAACGTCGCACTTCATGATGGAGTTGTAGACCGTCTCATGGATACCACAAGATTCCATTCCCAAGAAGGATGGTTGGAAAAGAGCTTCTGGGCAACGGAACCGTTCATTACCGATGGTGATGACTTGACCGTCGGGAAGTTCATAGGACTTCTCCAGGGATGTTGAGGCAGCAGCGGTCGCCATTTCTTGCTCAAAGTCAAGAGCCACATAGCACAACTTCTCCTTGATATCTCGGACAATTTCTCGCTCGGCTGCAAGTATCAAAAATTAATATTTAGAACAATTCCAAAGTGTTTGGTCAACAAAAATGACGGTCTGAATAAACAGAATTGACTCCTGATAAGTCAAAATTTCGAATATAACGGAATGAGTCAGTGAAACAAAACTGGACCTGGTGATCATAATTTGAGTTCTCTAATTTCTCAACGAAATCGTGAAATAAAATGACGTGCCGGGAAAACTCAGCTCAATGTAGGCAAAATCGTTAATAGAAATGGCAGTCTGGGAGAATAGAATTTAGCCATTAGAGGGATTATCATTATTATGTGAATTTTTTCAATCAAAATTTACCTGAAGGATTGCAAAAATGTCTAATTTTATCTATCAATTGCAAATTTCCAACTAAATAACTTATTGAATATTTGCAAATTGAGGCGGAAAACAGAAATATTATTTGGCGTCCCGGAATATTTGTTCTAATTTGAACTAATAAGCTAGTTCCTCCCTTCCGGATTAACTTAATTTGTCTTTCGAATTTCAATGATCAAAATTTGGAAATGTTGTATGGGTAATGTAGAGGGCGTACCGGTGGTGGTGAAAGAGTAGCCACGCTCGGTGAGGATCTTCATGAGGTAGTCAGTGAGATCCCGCCCAGCCAAGTCCAAACGGAGGATGGCATGAGGAAGGGCATAACCTTCATAGATGGGGACAGTGTGGGAGACACCGTCACCGGAATCAAGAACGATACCGGTGGTACGCCCAGAGGCGTACAGAGAGAGGACGGCTTGGATGGCAACATACATGGCTGGGCAGTTGAAGGTCTCGAACATGATCTACACAAAATAACAGAACATGTTTGCTTATTTATCAGGAATATTACCTATGTTCTGTTTCAACTGTTTATACCAAGGTGATCGTTTGAAGGGGGTAAAATACTCTTTTAAGGTACAGAAATTGCTTGTTGCAAAAAAAAAATTTGCACACAAATATTACGATGTTTGAAACATATCGATCCAAACAACTTTCCTAGGATTTTTCATAAAATTTTGGGAAATTGCGCCTATGAAATATCAGAATCTACGAAAATGCGGTTTCCCTTTAGAAATGTTGATAAAAGATTAAGTCTAGGGAGATAATAGTGCATCGAGCCCATTCTGCTTTACTTGATTATTTGTTATTTCTCCGAATTCACAAGTTAAAACTTTGCAAAGAAATGTATTTCGCAAAATATTTGTGAACGGTCACATTGGTACGGTACAGTTTTTGTTAGAAATCTCGTCATACTTGAGTCATCTTCTCTCTGTTGGCCTTTGGGTTGAGTGGAGCCTCAGTGAGGAGGATTGGGTGTTCCCTGAAATAAATAGGATCGTTAAAATTTATTTTGAAAATCTTAAATAAAATGACATTATACTAGTTGAGTAATGTAACTTATTTAAATGGAATTTACTTACTCTGGGGCAACTCGCAACTCATTGTAGAAGGTGTGATGCCAAATCTTTTCCATATCATCCCAATTGGTGATAATTCCGTGCTCAATGGGGTATTTCAGAGTCAAGATACCTCTCTTGGACTGAGCCTCATCACCTACGTAGCTGTCTTTTTGTCCCATACCCACCATGACACCCTGGATAGAGCAAATAAAAAAATTATACATTAATCCATCTGCTCGGACAAAACATTTATGAGTAAATTTGTATCTGGATTGTAAGACAGTGAATGAACATAATCGTTACCGACACTTATATGAATGCATTTCCAAACGGGCACATCATTAAAAAAGCAGGACTTGGTATACCGGCTTTAAATACATCCAGACTGACATTGATTTATCAATTTCTTTAGTCCATGACTTCAATATAATTGAATATAATTTATTTGACGATTAATTTATAGGTATGAAATTATTTATTATGACAGGTCTGTCCCATTGGATTGTTGAGGTTAATATTGAAGTCATTATTTCAGCAATAGCGGAAACAAAAATTTCTGGAAATAATTTTAAATTGAAATGTTTAGAAAAGTATAGATTAAAAAAGTGAAACAATTTTAGCAGCTGGAAAGAATTTTGAATGGGCGGAAATACTCTAAAATTATAGGGAACGTTATCGATTTTAGCCGAATTCAGATTGGACTGGATTAATTGAAGTCGAATTTGAGCAAGGTCGGAATTCAAATAGCGTTATGGAATTAATCATTTCTGCTCAAATTCTAAGACCTTGGATTAGTGCTAATATTGAATTTGCGAACGTTAGCATCTAACTCTCGTGAAGTTAATTAAATTTCAACTTTTTCCCACAGCATTTTTGTGGACTTTAGGCCTGTTTATATTATTGACATCCCTTATTAATATATCAAAAAAGTATTACAGTTGGTTATGTGTGTTTCAGTAAAAACTTGAAAAAAGACACGTGCGCCGGTCCAAACTGGCAAATTCATGTGGGGATAAAGGTTCTAAAGTCGCACGTGTGAAAATCCCCTAAAATCATTCTTTCTTGTCGTCAGTCTCATTTACTGCATTCACAATTTACGATATGTTACCCTAACCCTTAAATCGGATCATTGGTTTACATAATGTTGAGAACCAAACTTTTTTTCCTCAAGTTTGGTTTCCGCTCAACTACAGGATTTGACCCTCCAGTAGGAGTAAAGAGTAGTAATGTGTAATATTCTAAAAATAAACAATTCCGAGATCTCCTGAGAGATGAAGATGAAGATGTGTGGAGTTGAGTGGGACCTCCTTCCTGTGGAGGTCCAATGTCTAAAAATAATCTTGGCACGGCCTTATAAGGAAATCCATTTGTTTCAACTACCAACCAACTCATTCCTTTATCCAAATACCGATTCATACTTTATATGAGTCAATTTGGGGAGATTTTTATTAGTTTTGGGAAAAATTTGTTGCGTTTGTAAAACTTAATTTTAAGTTGAAACTTTATCTGACATTTAAAAATTGTAAATGGATTTCAAACTATTTTGAAGGTAAATATTAGAATACTTATGGCCACAAAGTTCCTTGGATTCGAAAAGTCAATCGCTATTAATTTTTTCCTAGTATTATTAATCGGTAAAAAAATCTTATCGAAAAATATTAACAGCTAAGAATTCGTTGAATCAAAACTTTAATTGCTGTTATTCGCTGCCGGTAAATGTCAACCGCCATGAAATTTCTGACACTGAGCGTTAATCGGTTTGATTTTCTTTTTGATTTTTTTAAGACAAGACATTAGTGGCTATGAAATATAAAAATCCTTGACCGAAAAGGCCATGAATGTTAAAAGCTTCCATGCATTCGGTGATCACTATAAATTCCAATGTACTATGCAAATGCAAGACCGGCGAAAGTGATTCACCGCGAATTCCCACATGTCGAAGGTCAAGGAATCACAAGGAATTTGCTGCCAAGTCATGACCAGCCCACTTGAATTTCTCAAAATGACCTCGACTCGCCCACTGATCTTGCCTGACGCTTGCCAGTAATATAGTGCAGAGCAGAAAATATTTAAAAAAGTTATCCAGATGTTGAAAAGATAAAGCAAAGAAATTCTACTTTCATTTTGTTTCCTAATCAGAGTGTCGTTTGGAAATGCATCAACACTTACTAGAGTAGTCTATTCAAATTTTAGACCATGCGGCCCGATTTCTCTGCGTAGAAGTAACTGCTAGTACTTCAGGGAGAATTTAGTAGACAAATGTTGAATTTCAAAATTATGATTTACCTGATGCCTCGGGCGACCAACAATGGATGGGAACACAGCTCGAGGGGCGTCATCCCCAGCGAAACCGGCCTTGCACATACCTTAGAACAAAAGCGAAAAAACCGGTTGTGTATTCCATTTGAGTTAAGAAGTTGGCAGTGCCGGATATAACCGGATAATAACCGGATATAATTCAGAACATAAGAATAATTTTCAATTACCGGATCCGTTGTCTACAACCAAAGCTGCCACATCGTCGTCACACATTTTGCCGGATTTGAAGGGCTAACACCTCACGAACTGTCAAATCAATCAAATTAGAGTAATATTTAATTTAAATTCAAACTTTTTTTAAATTGATTCACTTATTTCTTATTTTTTAATTTTTTTTTCCTTTTTGTAATTTTGTTCAACCTCAAAAGCCAAAAAAAGATGAGATGATTCTCTGGGGCGAGGAAGATCCGAAATCAGGTCGCCGTTCTTGATGTTGAATCTTTTTAAACGAAGTGAAAAACTCCAGATCCCCCTTCTTCCACCCAAAACTTTCTTCAACCCGGGTAGACCAAAAATAAACCCGAAAGATGTTCCTCGTACATTTCTTAGACTTCTTAAACGCCCTCCATGGCGTTCCCTCCCTTGGCCTTATAAGGCCATCTAAAAAACATGCAGCCTTATGTGTTTCGTACAAAAATCAACGTGTGTGCGTGTGTACCATACGAATTCGGGTAGTTGTCCAAGACTTGGGGCCACAACTACTAATTCCAAACATTTTAGCATATGTAAGCGTAAGACACATTTCTTAGGTCCCTCCATTCAAATCCTTTAATTTTTGAACGAAAAACGTGGTCTACTTTCATACGAGTCAATCTGTGCGTCTGAGTATTCAGAGAGATGAGGTCTGGGCCGGGATGCTGACTGCTGACAAGATGATGCCCGTTTCCGGGCACCTTATGCAATATTTTACAACGCTCACGCCAGACTCATAAGTCACAAGTAGTAAAAATTCTTCGGATGCAACTCTACGTTAACGATGTTTGGGCGGTCAGGCAATTTCAGCACCTAATCACAATGAGAATGATTAAAAATATCACACTCACTTATTTTCTATTCATTGAACATTTTTATAAAATACCTTGATTGGATAATATTTGGAGTAAGACATACCCAGTCAAATATCGGAGTATTTTTGCAGTGGAATGGGATTGGCTTCTATGTGACGGAACAAAGGTATCCCTAGTAGTAGGGAAAATCACTAGTTGAGAAAACCTCTCTAAAGCAACCGGTTCATAATGTTTCGATTACAAATTTAATTACTAGCTCACCGTTTAGTTTCTATTTCATTTTTATAATTACAACACTATCTAATAAAAGTTCGATTCTGCATACATTGGAAATGGTGATTTGTAGAAATTTGCAACACAAGCATTATATGCCAATTCAATGAATCATGTTTGTGCAGGCAACCCTTGTAATTTCCCTGTAACAGGGGTTCAAACTCCCGGACAGATATAGTGTGATGGTGCTAAAAGGATATTTCGTCTGCCAGAAATCCGGTTCATTCTCTTCGAAGAAATTCACAATGGTATTTGGCAATGTCATTAATGCGTGTACTATTCTATTAAGCTCCACAACACTAAAAGAGGTCATCGAGATTTTCAATTTAATTTGACGGCACCAGGTATCACTAACAAGAACTTAACATATTAATTTAATTATTCATATTTTATCATATAATTATTAATTCGGGAGGCCTCACTGGTTCGATAAAATCCAATTTATCTGCATTTGGAATACATTAATTGTCGAATTAGAACCGCCCTCCCTAAAATAAAGGGACCTTAGCGCCTTAGCCTAATGAATCATTAGATGAAATAGTTTAATATTGGGTGACAATTCTTAAAGCAAGGCACTCATATAAAATCAGATTAGCAGTCTATAGTTTATATTTACAATAAATCCCGTCTTCATATGTGATGAGATTACCGAAATTCAAAATTTTGAAATAAATAATTTGATTCAAAGTTAGAATTACTACTTCAAGACAAACTATTCTACATAGTAAACATTATTTGTACTATTAATTTTATTGGCAAATGGTTTCAAGCTAATTTGTAAAAATTTAGGTATAAAAAAGCAGTTCATTTCGCTGTATACACAGAGGGTGCCAAATATGTATTTTTATTAGTACTATGGATGGTTCAGATGTAACTAGCCCGGTGCACCGCTAAAGGAGTACTGTTTAGTGTTAGGGGTTGAATTCTTCGGATCTGCACTGACTGTGGCTGACTGGTACCTCATATCTCTTTTTGATTCAGTGAATACTCTACATGTTGAGGTTTTCCAACTAAAACCACAACAATTTGGAGGATTGGATGCACCAATTAATTAATTACATTTCTAATTATTCTTCTAAACATTCTCATCGTTGTCATCGAGGAAGATCGAATTTGAGAAATAAACCAGTCTCATTGCAAGAATTGGAACTGATTGAACTCTATGGCAAAATTATCGAAATAATGACACGGATATTGTCGGCTTTTACTGTAGTTCTTTGAGCGCTGGGTCTACTTTCTACTGCATTGCAGAGGCCTCTTAAATCTTCTATCAAAGACCAGTTTTACAGATTCATTATAACCTGTAACGGTGTTTCGCGCCATTCTTGCTCCGGTTCTGGATTCACATTTGGGCATCACGTTCACATAACGTCGGTGTGGGACAAATTTTTCATTAACAAATATGTCAGTCACGGGAACAAAATATATCCAATATTCTTAATTTAGTAGGTGAATTGATTAAAAAACCACTAACATAACATTAGTACTGGTATAGTCGAAATTATAAAATAATTAGGGGTACTATCACATTTTCCAGTACCCAGAAGATAATAATATGAATATGCAATTTAAGTTTTCCACCATAGAAATCTAAATAGTTATCCAAATTGAACTTCCTGAAGTAATTTTTCAAACTAAAATAGCTAATATAGTTCAAATAAGAAAATTATTTCGCACAGAAAAAAACGGCTTAAATTAAAACTCAAAACCTTAGTAAATGGTTATTTCAAATGTCCGATGTAGGAACATTTGTCTAGAAATCAAATTATTTTCTGATTCTTTGTACAAACTTTATATTCCCAGTGTTGGTGTCGTTCCCAGCATAGGTTGGGAATTGGACTATTAAAATTGTTCAAAAATTTCTGAAATTCTGTCTGCCGACAAATTGGTTACGCTTGTGCTCAGAACACATGATGCTCTTTCAAATTAATCTGATTTTCACAAAACAAAAGATTATAATTTTTTTCGGAAACTGAATTCATATCGGGTATTCCTTCTAAATTGGCATAAATTCAAGGAGCCTTGAGACCTTGTAAGCTACTTTAAGAATTTTTAGTGTGTGAAATTGGTGCATTTTGTAATGAAATCATTTCCTTCCTCACTCGCCCGATCTGGCAAGCTTTCTCTAACACTTCCAAATTAGGAAAAAGTAAAGCCGCTTCCGATAAAAACGGAAGAGCGTATTCCCGCCATCCCAAGAATATAAAGGTAAAGGTAACCGAAAATGTAGAATGTGTGCAAGCCTGCATGAATGTTTGTTTGTGTCCAACTGAAAAAAATTGTATAAAAAAATCCAAGTGAGGGAAGAGTATTTTTAAAGTTCAGAACATCTCTCTTCGTTCAGAACAGCCTCACGTTGTTCTAAGATAAAGTCGGGAGTATGCCTAGGTAAGGATTTTGTCTGGAGAGATGTTTCCAAATAAGGAAACCGAAAGTTCAAATGCACTCTTGGGGCAATGGGGGATCCCCCTGTTCCCGGTCCGCGTCCGTTATGAACGTACTCGCACTAGTTTAGTTTAGTTTAGACAAAACAACCAGCCGCAGCAGAAGAACCCACGAAAACCCCGAAAACTCATGCTTTTGCTTGGTTTAGTTTAGCAGTGCATGAGCATGCAAAATTCTTGGTTCGGAAATCCAAAAATGGGATCCACGCTGACTAAAATAGAAATAGACTTGTGTGCCGTACCTTCCCTTCTAAAGTCTGTAGTCTGTATTGATTCAAACATTCTACAATACGAACAACTCCCGTACTTTCCTCATTCATTTCATGCGGTTCGACAAACCGGCAAGGCTGTCAATATCCCTGTAAAATTTTACGAATGTCTGGTCCTATTGAATTGTCCTAATTTTCATTAGAATCCCAGCCATCTCTTCAACATTTGATGTCTTAAACGTTAAATCTTGTAATTTTCGTTGGATTTGAAAAATCGAATAAGTAGATTAGCTGTACAGGTGGCCCTGTACTACTTTGTTACTGCTAGCTTCAATCCCATGGCCTGGCCATGTAGGGTAGTTGCTTTAGAGAGGTTTTTCTCCATTGTATTTTGTTTAACTATTACCATTTATTAGAACAGCAATAATTGACGTCACATCAACGTTAGCCTTTCGACTCAGTATAAGTCACAAAAAATATCTCTCTCCAAATAGGTCAAGTGAAAAGTCAACTCATTCCACTCGAAAGATACCCACTTGACGTTAAGACCTTTATTTTATGGCAAATGTCAATGAATGAGCAATCAGGTGAATTTCTTCGGTCCAATTGCAGGGAATAGACGAACAACTTATTTCTGGAACTTTCAATTGTGTAGAATTATTGTCCAAAAGTCTTGAGTTTCTTTCGAGATGTATGGCAAGTTGGTCGTATATTTTGAAAAAAGTGTGACGATTTCCTAAATTACAAAATATTAGAATTGACGTAAAATTGGGTAATTCGTAGTAAATAATTAGAAGTAGGCTGATGACCAAAGCCTTTTAAGGTATCTTGCTTAGTCTCTTCACAACGTCAAAGATTTTAGATTTTATGACTTCGGATCTTTAATAATAAAAATTGAAACTAACTACAACAGAAATACCTGCTTTGAAAAGACATATTTCTAAACCTTATTTCATAAAAATAGATTGGAAAACATTTTCAGATTTTTAATCGGCGTTTCAATTAAACTCTTGTCGCCAAGAAACATTGAAAACCACAAATATGAGTGATGTCAAAATATAATATTATAGCTCAAGCATAGTACATAATCGAAAAATGTCACATTCGGTTACGAAATAAGGGCCTTGAGTCGCTTGTCTTTCAAGTTACTTCCCTGCTTGAATATTCAGTCAAATATAAAGAACCTGTCGCTTGTTAAACGCATGGTCATTTCTAAAATATCACTACAAAATATTTCCTGGTGATACCGCTAATAAATTATTATAACTTCGTAATTATTGAGAAACAGATATAAGACTTAAAACTGAAAACTATGTGTTAAACTGACGTAAGTCTCATTTGGAGAGTTGGACGTATAATTCTTCGATTTTGTTTAATTAATGTAGATATTCCTATCACAAAATTGTATGTAATTCGCAATTCCGCCATTGACCTTTATACCCGAGACTAGCATTTAAAACTTCACGTTCACTTATATTGGTAAAAATATAACTGTTCAAAATAGTGAAACCTAGCTGAACAATGCTGAGAAACTGCTATAGCTTGACAACAAATAAAATCTTGGAAATGAAATTTTGCAAGTTCAACGATGTCCTCTATATTTGAATCGGGTTAGTTGGTTTTTTTCAGACACTCAATTATACAGAAACCCATGATGCGAATAACTTGCATCGGACACTCTTCTTTAATTAGGGTATCCAATTTTGACTGTGTTTGTAGAAAAAGAGTAATTAAACGTTTAATCCTGCAGTTGGTACACAAATTTGCGAAAATATGATAAGAGTAGGAGCTAGAAACATTAATTCTTCGCAATAATTGCACGAGCGAATTTTCATTTATAATTTGTGCAGACTTTTCTTCTTTTTCTAAAAAATATGTTTGTCCCTTGACCGCACTTTAAAAGACCTCAACTGAATTTCAAAACGCATCTACCTTGTCACAAGTAATAAAATTCGAATCAAACATTCAAAATCTTCTAGAAGCTTTTGACTCATTCACACCTAATCAAGCGGACACATTTACTACACTTACATTTATTTTTTTAACACAACACAGGCAAGTATGTGGAACAGGCAGCCACTCATAATTCGCTACCTGAGAGTTCAAGAAACGATTTAGCGTTTATGGAGGTCAAGTTAGAGAGGTACAGATTAAAGTCATTTGTTTATTTCAATTAATAAGCCGAAGAGCATTTATTTATCTCAGTTCCCACGATTTCTGGCCATTATTAAAAAATTAAACAATCAATGGGCTCAATCACGATTATGGCCAAAATCAGCACTTGAGTTGTCAGTATTGATCTTGAACTATATACTCTTGGGGAGAAATCAGAAATCGTAAGAATGATGGTGCAATAATAATAAAGTAAGAATTCAGTGAAGTAAGTCTATGCTGCGGTACACTATTTATGAAAATTAAGTTACCCCACGCCTATTGCGATTCGTTTTATTTATTGTTTTACCACGTGATATATATTTGAGGTAGGTCTATAGATTGGGCACGGTATTACCTATTTCCAAATGGAAAAATAGTCAGAATTTAGAAGTTTCGAGGATTAAAATATTAGTCGAAACCGACGCCCTCGTAATGTCTATGTCCGAATTTGTCATCTAAAACATTTGGGGGGATACTGTGACCGAACGAAGCTAAAAGAATCAGAACCACAGAACCGCCAAACAGACGGTCCATTAGATGTTATTCATTCTCAGATTGAAATTTCTAAAACCAAAAAATTGCGTCTTTAATAGTGTTGTCTAATTCTGCCATCGAATTATGAATAATAATTTCCAATGCTGTTTCCATCGGATCGCCCTTGTATAATTGATGAAAATATGTACGAGTCCACCTTTCGAGTTTCAGTTTAGAATGTACATGCACAAAAAATGTCAAACTTTGTGTATGAAGCGTGAGGTAGAGCCAACTAAAAACCAAAGCGAGAGATGCTAAGTTTAAAGATTTTAAAATGAAATATATCACTCAAGAACGAATTTTCTAAAACAGAATGATGAGTGACTAATTTTGAATTGACGGCAGCGTGGAATGGAGGAATTGAGGTCTCCTTTTCTGTGTAGATGAGATGCCCTAAATTGGCAAAAATTCTGAAGGGACTACTCCGTCCAGTATTTTCGATTTTTTTGTAGAAGTGGAATAAGATTATTAACAGGTTCTTCCAGATTTGGGGGTGAGAAAATTGCACTTATGCTGAATTTATGATAATTAATTGGCAATCATGTTAAGATTTTTGAATACTAAGTACACGAAGTACACTTGCTCGGAATCTGAATTAGTTTTCTTTGTGCATATTATTTTGAGTTGGCTAGAGTATGTACTAAACAAATACCAGAGTTGAACACGACACGAAAATTGTATGTAAATGGTGGTGACGTTATGTAACCGAGACAATATTCTTTGAGATATTGACATGCTTACATTTCTTTATTGGCAGTAAGTCAGTCTTAATTAATGAAAACTGGAATTTCAGTACAAAATAAAAATAATCAAGATACGATACTAAAATTTGCATATGGGGTTTTATTTAATATATTGCTCGTAGTAGTTATGATCAAATTTGAACGAGGATCACCCACGTCAACCTCTTTGGTTTGCTTGTACATCTTGTGTTAGATGGAATTATTATGTAGAGTTTCGTCTTCGTCGTATTCATTCAAGTGGTGGACAATCCGGGCGGAGAAAATCCTTAGGCCCTATCATGTTAGAATTTGCAGACGCCAAAGATTTGAGAAACTTGCGGACAACTTGAACTTTGCCCTCATCTGTTTTGGCAACCTGAGACAAATACAGGTAGTGTTCCCACCAGATGTCAAAATTAACTAAAGGATATTCTCCCCAGGGTACGTCAGACATGGCGTCACAAATATTTTTCATTGCTTGACCGATATTCTGAAAATTAATAACTTGATGAGATCCACAATTCAGAAAATATAGAAGGATGAGCCAACTACTTTGAAACCTGTCCTAAGCGAGCGGCCCTTGAAACATGCCACATGTAACAGGTTGTCGGCTGGTACAAGATCCATTGTGGGATTGATAACGTCAGTGTAATAAAATAAAACTGACCGGTGCAATATGCCGAGCAGCCAGGTCCAAAATGTTTGTCCACTTAAACTTTCCTTCCAAAGGTGCCATTTTGGCAATCTCATCAAACCTGTCCCCACTCACGTAAATACCTGTCCACTTCTTCTTCATTTCTTCCAATGTCACGTACTCTATCCCCTTCATCTAATTTAAAATTACAAAATACTTGGTATAAAATATAATATAATTAGTACATACATTACATCAATACCTAAATGCTTTTAGAAATGTAGCATACTGTAAATTCCCAATGAAATTAAAAGTCGAAATTTGGAAAACCTGACTTCGAAGAAAATTCAAAACAGTGGAGCTAAGGACACGTTCAATTGTACATCGAGGGTACTCAAACTTTCCTTCCACTTCAGGTTGCATTTCCTCATACGCCAAATTCCGGAAATAACAGCTGCTCCATTGTAGCAATTCTTTGGTTGAAGTTGGTTTATCTAATAAGGCATCTATTCAGAAGGTGTAATATGTAGATATTATTTGTAATTGGACAATTCGTGTAAGCTTGTAAGCAAAGTCGACTTTGTCAATTGTTCTGATATTCAAAAATCAAAATATTCGTACTGTTAGTATTTTAGATTAGTTTGACTACTAAAACGGACGTCTGAACAATTTTTTTGAATAAGAGTGTGCTCAATTTGAATTCGCAAAAAATCAGAGCAAGAATGGGTGTAGTTGGCAAAATCGACTGCACTGTATGCATTGTCTACAGCACTTATTCTAGGCGAATAAGCTGTACATAATTTACGTTGACCGTAGATCTTCCAAATTGCGAAAAGTTTTTGCAGCAATTCCATTGTCTCAAAACTAACGTCAGTCTCGCCCTCTTTTGGGTATATCCCCTTCAATCCTTCCATTCTTCCAAGGATCACTATTTGCAAAGATCTTTATTAGTTCAGATCATAGAGTTTGTAATAATAGATACTAGAGGCGCAGACTTTAAAAGTCAATAGGAAATTCTGTGACTGGGTTAACCTTACCAAGGTGAGTTTTTGTTGATTCCTCAGTAACGTTGCTGG
>JAQGCA010001693.1:0-16347 GCA_034698945.1 Protaphorura quadriocellata
ATCGGTATAGCTTTTCTAAAATATGCAAAATTAATTTTTGCATAAAAGAAATATTGAAATTAAGTTCACAGGAAGTAAAACCGGTCTAAGATTGCACCCTTGCTTTCGTTGGAATCCAGTTAAAGGTACGTAGTAATTAATTTGCGCTTTTTATCAAAGTATTTCACTCAGACTACAGTGAGTGCAGTGGGTGCACATGTAAACTAACCCAGGTAATTGTTCCTGATTGTTGTTGTTGACAAGAAAACACGCCGCACTGTTTAAAAAGTGTTATACTGACATGAATGTGTTACGTACGGTTGGCTAATTTCGTTCATCACAATAGAGATTATCACTGCAATGAGAGCAAGAGCATCGAGACACAAAATTTTCTCATTTTAATTGCACACATGTGCGTGCATTATTGTTCCTCAATGCACTTGTAGTGCAACTAGTTCACGCCATTTTGATGTATTTTTTAATGTGTAGTTTGTAAACATCATTTTCCACCATCCATGATGTTCGACTAATCACTAGTAGTAAACAAGTTGCAGTTTTGGCTCACCTATTTGTATTTGTATTTGTAATTGTACTTGTGATGAGTAAATATTAATAGACTGACATGACGCCGTTCCTGCATCCTGTATTGTATACAAAAGTGAAATTTTGAAAATCAAATTTGTTATTTATTGTCAAATATGAAAGTGAAACTGGAACAAATTGATGTATTGCTTGACTCATATATCGCACTCTCACTTTTGTGACTATAAATATTTATATTTTTAAACAATGTGAATGTGACCCAAACTCAAAAGCAACATAGTCAGAAAATACCGTTTGTACTTCTTCTGGGTCAGCAAACGTGTATTAATGTCGTTTCGGTACATATACATATACATCCGATTGGAATGTAAGACGATCAATAAGCGTAGCAATGTTTTTAGGTTTTTATACCACATTTAAAATAAATGCTAATGTATGTATTTGTTTTAATATTTAAAGAAAAATACACCCACATTAATTGACATGGCCGCTGAGGCCGAATCAAACATCAACGCGTATTTTTGGGTTGCTTCCCATTTGGCCTAGAGACGTACAACATAGGTACCATCTAGTAGTAGGAAAAGCCAGTGGAAAAAACCTCCTGAAAGCAACTACCGGGAGTGCAAGTCCGAGGAATCGAACCCCAGCACAGCGAGACAGAATGGGCCAACCATACCATCATGCCGCAATGGACTTGCAAAATTTGATATCGTTTTGATATTTTATTACGTAGTTTTTGAAATCACCATCTTTGTGGTGGACCCCTACGATTTTTGGCAAATCGTGCTTATGTGGTAGTTCGTCACGCACGGTGGTTGACAAGTTCTATCCATCAAAGTAAATCCATCAAAATCATGAGCTTCTTTGTGTAATGTGAAGCCATGAAATTGGTATGAGTGACAAGGAAAATGTGAATGGGTCAAAATCATGTCACGAAATTGACTTTTTGAGCTAGTGGAGCTTAACAAACTACGTAAGATATGTTAGATGGAAACCGTATCCAATAATCCATCCAGAATCCAGATCATACATATGTTCCTATACCCCCAAATCCCATTCCGTGGCTTTGTTGACTATGAGTGACTTGAGTGTCAAAATTGGTCTCTTTTGACGTGGAATAATGTAAGTAGAGATGTTAATCTCTCGGGTTCACTCAACCAACCGCCAACCCAGTGACACCCTTTTCTCGTTATTCTTGGTCCAAATTAATTTGACCGCATGCATGACATTTTTCCACAGCGGGGGTTCACTATGTACGTCAAGTTCAAGCTTCTTTTCACTCTAAAATTGAAACTCCTTTAATATTTTCATGTGATAAAATAGAAATCAATAAAACTCTAAATCCTGGAAGAACATCGGAAAGTCCTGGCGGCATAAATTAGGCCGTTGGATCTGACTGTATTTTAATGTTGTCACCTTTGACTTCCTGGTCAACCTTTAAGAAGGTTCTACCCCGAAAAGTTCGACAGATTGAGCTAGTTATGTATGGGCCAAATACACCTTGTGACGTCATGAATGCGTCACGGATTCCAGATTCCTATGAACTCACAAAAGTACATACATTTAGTATGCGTATTTCTAACGGCCAAACGATTAGATATTTCGGGGTAGAACTTTCGCAAAAGTTGCTCAGAAGGACAAGGGCTAGAACATATCAACGCAAACGCAAATCCGACTTAGTTTTGCTGTAAGGACCGCGGTATTCTTTCCAAAAATAGGACTGAAATCCTAAACCTCATTTAAAATACATGTGCGCGTTAATTGACATTCGTCTAAGTCAAGGTCAGAATTCACTTCTCACTTTCGGAGAGATTGAGCTGCTTTCCATTTGCCCCAGAGAAGGGTACCTCTAGTAGTAGTGGAGGAAACCCTGGTGACCAAAATCAGATAATTTTGGAAATGGTCTTGCATTGTCTGTCCCAGGGTACTAACCCCCCACTAGAGAGAAGTAAAATGACTTCTCGTACCACAATGCTTTTTAGGACTGGAATAATTGGTTACTTATTTAATAAATAGAACCTTTGGAAATGAATAAGGAGTGAGAGTAGTTTTGCTTATTAGTAAGTAATAATTGTCAGTTGAGGGAAGATCCGTGAAGGAGTAAAATATTACCTGTCTTAGTACCTGCCCCTGTCCAAGTATGTAGGGTTAGCCACCGAAGCGTCTAATAAAAAGAACGTTTCTTTTGGGTGGTCCAATCTCTGAAAGCATATATGTGTATATGTATGTGTATAAAACCATTGTATTCCTACACACCTAATTTGTGGAATTTTTCTGACATTTTTGTTACAGAAGTTAGTGGTCGTGTCCGACCGTGAGCTCACTGATGAATCGACCCTCATGTCTCCAGACTCCGGCGACCACCGACGCTAGAAGCAGAGATCGTGAGAGTGACAGGGGTGTGGACAGAAATCGTCGTCTTAAAGAATCTGTTCCAAAAAATATTTCTTTTTGGCCCAGGAATGACCACCACATCCATTCTACCGCACCAACAGCACAAAACACAACCCTTGAGAACAAGAAATTCTATTTTTCTTCGACCATCTTACTATGGATCCATGGGTCGTCCATCTCATGGTGAGTCCTCAACCGTCCTGACACACCTTCATTTGTCAAAAACCTTAAAAAATAAGAATTCTCAGTAATTTAGGAGGGTAGATTGTTCAACAAGCTCATCCTCTCACTTAAAAATTCGTCTCGCTCATAGTTATTTCATTAAATGGATGAATCTCACAAAGGGAATAATCTAAATCTAAAAGGGCGGAAAAGTTAGACTTTCACGCGGTGTTATCCTGAAAAAGGCCACCATTACGTTGATAGGATTCACCGTTCCGAGTTGTTTTTCATTATCACTGACTTGCTTAAGCTAAACATTGTTTGACCATTCTAAAAAATGTCGATACCTGCACAGTAAGACGTACGCGAATTATTAGGTAATCAAGACCAGCCAGAGCCATTATCTCCAACAAATTTTGAGGTGTAGATGGGTGAGTTATAATGTCCTTCAGTCACCAGAGGTCTCGAGTTCAATGTCGATATTTCGGGTCATTGAAATTTTAGGGAAATATTCAACCTTATGACCCCCAGAATCTCCAGATGCGGAACGATCTACGGTAACCTGAAGGTTTAGAGCGCAATGTGTCACACATTTCTGCGATACATATGCTAACATGGTGTCCCAGCAGGAACAGAACACCAGTCCAAGCAATGAACGGAGACATATTCATTCACCCTATGATCGTCCCGGAGCTTTATCAGGATGCGGATGGTCGGATTGTGCTAAATCTTGCAAATTCGAATTCCTCATTAAATTCTAATTCTACTATCGCGATCCATCCACATAATTCCGGGATTTAGAAGTTTGCCTTAAACAATTTCAAGCGGAATGTTCCTGGAGCGTCTTCCACCTTTCACTTTTTTCGACAGGTGCTCCGATGCAATTCGGATACCACGTCTATAAGTGTGACCCTTGAACTTAAGGCGAAATACTATATGGATTCCAAAAATGTAATCTAGTTGTCTGAAGGATCCAAGCCAGTTTGAGGCGTCATTTTCGAACCACATTTCGGTTATCTTATCTTTTCCTTTGGCTTCGGGAAGGAAAAGCTTTATTCAAAAATATTTTCAGTTAAATAAACATTAAAAGGGGCTGGTGGGAGTGTAGTAGAGCGATTTAATACCCAAAGGGAAGAACGTTTGAATAAAATAAGATACGATCCACGGACCGACGACCGTCTTTTCCTTTGAAGACTGAAAACTCAGGGATATCTTTCATGTCGCGTCTCGTCAGGAGCATATGCGACCATCTTTCTTGTATGGCCTTTTCGACACACTTTGTTTGCATTACGTACGACAACGATTCCCTTACATGCAAAAGAGACCACCAAAGGTCTATATTTCTCCAGTATAGTCAGTCTTCAGTAATATACTCCTTTGTACATGTTCATCACGTCCCAACATGTAACTGGATTACGATTACCATTAGGTTACGTTACGTACGACATTTCATTTGTTACGCGACTTGAATCGAATCTTCAAAAAAAGTAGAGACATTCAATGTCTACTTTAACACACACATATGCATAAAGCATCTACATGGCCCATCAGTGTAACAGTCACGACTACGAATAGAATTGTTCAAATTTACCACGATTTGTTCATTGAATCGTCTATTCGTTTCTTTTATTTCTGAACATATGACTGACTTCGCCCTTGTTCTCGAAAATAAGTGAAAACTGGGACAATCATTTTCTCTTTCGATAAATGCCGTATCGACTTTCGTTGAACCTTAATTGTTCTCATTTTTCTAGTAAGAATCTTAATATACTCGATGTTTTAATTCTGATACTGCATACGCAATCATTACGCAACTGACGACTTAAATTTTTATTTCACTGTATGACGATCCATCAATGTAGGAACAAATCTAGAGGTAATTCACCGACTCGGCAGATAAGGTTCCTTCAGAAAAGTCTAATTTTTCGCCTAGATTTTGGGGGCTGTCACTAGATTTCTCAAGCTTAGCTTTCAGGACTGCTGGGATTTCGCAATGTCTTCGGTAGCTATGAAAGTAATAAGATTTCTCAATGGCTTAAGTACCTGTCATGACTGCTATTTCTCAATATCTTCGGTATCTATCAAGACTGCCAGGATTTTTCAATGGTAGCTATCAGGAGAGCTCGGATTTCTCAATAGCACTATCTGACGGATGACTACCAAATTAAGATCAGATTCATGCCCTGTGCTGTACACATTTTGCAATTCTGTCTACCTGTCAAAAAAATCATTTTACGACCATTTATTTTTAGAATAATTAGTGCAATGTCAGCTTTCCCAGACTTTGTCTGAGAAGAACTCCCAAGTATACACTAGACGGCGTTTCGATCGTTAGAATATTCATTAAAACGATACATTTGGCTTGCGGAGCAAAACGTTGACAGCTGACTGTTATGACCGTTATGTCCTTGGTAGTCAGGATTTTCCAAAACGAATGATATGGTCACGTACGACCGTACGGCCAAGATTTATTCAAGACCGCTGCCGACATGTGCCTACTGATGAATATCAGACTAGAAGTAGACACAGAGACTCAGACACTTTGAATTCCATTCAAAAGGAAATCCTGCCCTGCCTGGCCAGAGTATCTTGTCTTTATAGTTTGTTTGATTTCTGAGAGAAATAGGGGAGAAGACGAAGAAGCGTGTTTTGAATTGGGTCTGTATTATTATTGCTTCAAAGCGTGGTGTAATAAAATCTAAATGCTTTAAATGTCTCGCTTCTGGTACAAGGAGATAAAATAGAGTACAAAGATGAGGGGGAGAAATTTCTCCAGCAGCCCTCTAGTTTATTTCCAGTAAGAAGTTCCGAGTTATTTATTTTGGGCACTTACGTTTGGTTTCTGAATATGGAATGGAAGTGAGATTTCTTGGCAAGGACTTTCTTGGTACCGAAATCGGGGAGATGATAGGAGGGCGTGAAATGTAAATCCGAATGTCCTTACAGTAAAGTCCTCGTAAAGTTAACCATTAAATGGTGGAACACTAAAATTCGTCTAGAACCACAAAATTATTTGCCATTGCTGTCAGTCTATTTCACAAAAATTGGTCTTTTTCTTTCGGAATTTCGATACTATGGACCCGGTACGATTTTGCTGAAATTTTTTAGTTATAGGTCCCTTGATGTAAATGTGCATCTGGAATGTAAAACAATTATATATGTCCCGAACAGACACAATACCTAAGAAACTGAAAACACCAATTAGCTAATCTGGAATGACGAGCCATAGTGTACCGACACGAACACCCTTTAAAATTTAAAGAACAACGTTACGTCCCATCTCATCATGTAATTTAGTCAGTCAGTCAGTGATGAGTAGCTGTAAGATTATCATTAAATTTACTGGAATGTCTAATAGTGTTAATGTTTGGAATGAATGAATGAGAAGCCAACAAGTCCATTTCATTCCGTAGAAATAAAAGACTTCTCATCTCAGCTCTGTCTGGAAATGTTCAAAGGATTTGATGCGTCTGGAATGTGAATGCCAAGTCAAGAACTCCCGAGACTCCTTCATACTCCCGTAAAAAATGAAGGGCTCTCAGGACTAGGACTCCTTTGAATTTTAATAGCCTCAAGGAAAGTCGTGTCATCTCATCTAAATTGTTCCCCATTATGTTATGTACGCTCTCTCATCTCTCTCTCTTCTGTTTTGTTTAAGTTAAGGCGATTTAATATTGACTACCTCTATCATCCGTCTACAGGGTGTACCAGAACTTTGAGAGATGCTTTTCAATACTGCCGGTTAAATTTTCTCTCAAATGACACGAAAGCATGATTTTGTAGTGTCCTTTGGTTAATACTAAAGTTCGGCGGCATAATATCGGATCGGAACACCACAACTGCTCTGCACTGAACGGTCAGAGGATATTCGTTAAAAGAGTGATACGATAATTATAAATGCAACTGGTAATGACATCAGGTTACAGGCCAGACTGCGGAATTTTTTGTCCCAAAATAGTTCTCTGGTTTCTATGGACAAAATAAGTAAGACGTTAGGTTCGAGAGTATTTTCTGGACCACCCTGTAGTTTGATAATTTTCTATTTACGTTGCATTGATTAGGTGCAGTAAAATTTCACATTTACACCTTTGAGGTATAATTAGTTACATGCTATTGCTATAAAGTAATTCACAGTCTTGTTCTGCCATGGATAATTAATGGGAAGAATATTACTATTATTATCCAAGTTTCTTTTCTTGTCTGAGTGCAGCGTGTAATGGAAAGTGAATTTGTGAATGTGAATTGATGAGTTCCACACCATGCCAGACATGCAGTCATAGCCATGCTCTCCTCAATCAACTTAATTAATTTGTACAAGAAAGTGATTTATTTTGAAAATTTTCCTCGTTTAACTAGGAAATTATCCACGCATACTGGCAGTCTGTAATAGTTTAAGTACCAGCAAAATGATTGCGGTTAGTTTAGTGATGTTGTGGTTTGTTTTGGTGCATTTGTCTATTTTCATTTGGTTGGTCTATTTTAAAGTGTCTAAACATGTTGTTGTTTTGGGGCAAACTCAAATTGTCATTGAATTATTAGTTTTGAATGTCGAAAACATCACTAATATTTCTATTTGGCTATCTGAAAGTCATTTTCACTCTGACTCACTCGAGATGTCGGAGTAGACAAGGTCACCCTAGTAGTAGGAACAAGCTAGAATGATAGCTTCGTTAACCATGTCAGTCCGAAGAATGATAGACTCCGTGAAGGTCTTAAATGAAAAGGTCACCGCGACTCCATTCCATAGTTATAAATAGTGACATGGACATATCTCGATGGGGCGACGTGCTGGCTAGCAAGCTTGTTGTGTAAACTTTGGTCAATTCACATTTCGCCCAAAACCCAACCCCAAAAAATATTATGCATTTTTTTTACAAAGTCGGCTAGGTAAAACGGTATGACCTTTTGAGTTATCAAATGAGCAGATCAGAATGAAACTTATTCGGAATTTTATTGCATAATTGAGGGAGTTCATGCTGTTTCGAACTCATAAACTCAGTCTGGACTGGATTTTGTACTTCGACTGCATTGTTTTCATTCATTTTCTAATTAGGTAGGAATTTGGACAAAGCCTTGAGGCAATCATAATCATTGAAAAGAACACATCAAACAGTCCCTTGTTCTTTTCTTCTTGCGATTTGTTCGTGAGATAATTCCCGAGAATGCTTGGACCGACTGAGTAACTGGTCCGTCCGACTCCTGCTTTTTTTTAGCTTCGGGAGGACTCAACTTTTTATATTTAGATTTACTGGCACTGGTACTGCTTATTTGGATTAGTTGAATCGAACGTGTAAAAGGAAGGCCCGATCCGACATTTTTTGAGGTAATTCATTTGATCGTATCTGGGTAACTGCACCTCATCGGCAAGACAGACAAAGCAAACGTCTAATAGTAATAATAATAATGGTGAGAAAATCCGAACTCCATAGTCAGCATAACAGGTTTTGAGGAAGAAACAGGATTTTGGGATTACTTGGTCTCTGTCTTTAGTATTTTTTCTGTATTTACTGGCATACAAATACCTGGGAGTGCCCGAGTTAGAGCATACGGGAAATCTTCAGAAACTAGGACACTACAGACGCCACTTATTATTATTCTAGTCAGATCAATGTAGCGGAGAATAAAAATGGTACTCAGTTCGTTGCAAACTTCCGTTAGATAGTCTCAAAAATGGTAATATGTTACAAAATATCTATTGAAATGAAAATCAGATCGATCAGAGACTTATGTGGCGATTCCACATGGCAGATGTTATCCGCAAGACCTGTAATGATCCCTCCCTACGCGAAATTATACCAGGGATCCTAACGGGAACTGAACACCTTTAAAAAGGTGATCATCCGATATAAATTCAATCTGAAAGTCCCGGACTTTGTAACCGATTAGGATGGTCGGATTGACCTAAATCTTGCATATTCGGATTTCTCATAAAATTCTAGTCGCACAAACCATCCACAGAATTCCAAGATTTTGAACTTCACAGCAGAGAATTTCAATCGGATCGTTCCTGAGGTCATATGCATGAATGCATGTCCTTGTCCTTGCATTCACGTTATTGGAGTGGTGTTCCGATCCTATTCGGAGATGCACAGGTTCGTCTAAAAGCCCAAGTCTCCTTTCGTTTATATTATAAAATTAAAATGGACTCAGAAGCCCTGTCGTAAAATCATGAATTAACCGCTATAAAAGTTCAATCAACAATTAAACTGCAAATTAAAAGTGACTTTCCGTGTGAAATGCTCTGCACAATTTTAGTTTTAACGGCTGTCATGTCACTTTGATTTTGTGTAAATTAATTTGCTCTAAATTAATTACTCTCACATTTTAGCACTAAAGTACATAAATTTCCTTTTCCTCTCAACAACTTTCACCGTTTGTTCGTATGCCGTGGATTAATTGGCTCGTTCCCACGCAACACATCTTGAGTCGAGTCTTCATTATCACTCGAGCAATTAGGCTAGAGAACAAAGGATAATTAGCATAAAGTGTGAATGCACATAAACAATAAGTTCATCAGCCTTGTCCCAGGATTTGCTCTGTGAATGTGCATGTCTTTTTTACCATGCATATACACACATGCTACTGTCATTACCAAATCCAATGTAATGCACTTCAGCCTAGCAATTGCAAAATTACAAGAGTCAATGAACAATGATGACTGTGAATGTGAAGGTTGTATTAGCATAACACGTCGACATAGGAAGTAAGGAAGTTGTCTGATTTACTGATTCACAAGGGAAACATTCAAGGTGTTTGTAGTTCTGGAATGTAAAACAATCAATCAACATACAGAGAGGTCCAATGTAACTGCTACTCAAAGCGGGAATTTTAGTATAAGATTTATACATCTTTATATCGGGGAAAATGTATTTTCGAATGTTCCGAAAATTACCAATGACGATTTTGTATCGTCGTATTCGACACAAATAATAAACCCAAATAATTTTAGCTAGATTTCTCAGGTTTTTTTTTGCAATTTTCAGAATTATAGTGAATTAAAAAGTGGTAGAAAGTTCTAAGCACTGTCGGAGTCCCCCTTGCGAATGCACTGTGAAGACTGGGATAAAAAGTGAACCGCTAATAATTTTTGCACAAAGTTCGCAGACGACACGAAATGAGTATCTAAACGAAACCGGCCAACCTTCTTTTTAATGGCAAGCAGGGTGGTAGTGGTTGCATGATAATCGACTTGACAAGTTAGACTAAAAAGTTCTCACCAACTTTTAGTGACATTTAAAGCCAAAATCATTAAACATGTAGGGAGTGGAATCCGTGATTACGTCAATTCATGCATGCATAATCTGACACACACATCATCACTAAAAAGAACAAAAAAAAAGAAGAATACTGTAGTGTGTAGAGTGATGCAAATGCAGTTTTAATAGTCACATAACGACGATTACAATATTTTTTATTGTCTCTCGGATTCCACCGAGATGTTACCAGTCATGTTCATTTGCATTAAGATAAGGAAACGTATTAATGTCGCCGACTACAAGTCAAATTATGCAGTGCGAGAGGTCAAATTCTTTTCAGTTGCGGCCAACAATATTATAGTACATAGTCCCGCTGAGTGTATCCATATTTCAAATTTTAAGTCTAAAAAGGATGATGGCTTGAGCTGTATTAACATAGTATACGTTCAGTTAATTAATACATTACAGAGCCAAGACAGCGTGGTAGTACGGGGTTCTCATTTGCTAACTGTTGGGACGGGGTTCGATTCCTCGGGTGTGGTATATCTCAGTCCGACTTTTCCTATACGGCCGTTTCAGGCGTTCTTAATAATTCTGGAAATATTGACTCCACGCGCGGATTAATCGAGACGGGAAGACGAGATACTAAAATGCAATAAAATACACATTCGGACTCCTTTTTTTAGATTTTTTATTAAGATGTTTTAGTGGCACTAGCTATGAGAGACGACGGATGTACGTGTTACGCGATAGTACGAAATGGCGCATGGCGTTGAGAAATTGATGGGAATGGCAATAGTTACTCATCCGATATGAAAAAATTAGTAAATGTTCAGACGTCAAATAACTCAAATATAACGGGGGAAATGTTCGGCGAAAGATCTGGTGGAAGATACGACCACATGAAGATTAGTTCTGACTTTGACGACTAGCCAAACGATTTCCTGTTTCATCACTCGCACTCTCCAAGCTTCCATAAAATTAGATGAGTTCGGTTGGGCCCAATAATAGAGCTCGATTTCTCATCACACTAATACGAGATTTTAGTGTCAGTTCTGATGCTTTCTTTGGAGAAAATCTATCCACTAGATCGAACTCACTTCATCATCAATAAAACAGTTCCTAATGTGACTACGAGTGCATGTAAAGGCCAAATGATTGATTAGGTGCCTGGTATTGGTACCTACAACCTAATACCAATATTATCATTACGGTCTGGCAGAATTAAGTGTCGAGTAAATAATTGCCCACGAACTGGCACATGGAGGCAGAATGTTGCAAAGATAAGGCAATGTGCGATCTGAAACTTTCAAGCAAATACATCACGATATCAGAATTTGAAGCCATCTCATGACTCGTGAATCAATACCATAATTTTGAATTAAAAAAACATTGTGGGCTTACTACCTATCCTGAGCTGTGCGAAGAAATAATTCAGAAATTACGTATTCTTTGTCATCTGATGGCATATCGTTTATTTCTACGAAGGAGAAATCCCCCAACTCGGCTACGCAGGTCCAGATTTCACTTCTTCCTGGTCAGACATCCTCATGGTTTCCGAGTTTCCTACCCCATTAAGGCACTTTACAAATTTCTCAAAGCATAAGTAGGCGAAACCCCTGCAAATACAAGATAAAAACATCACAGTTTATGAAAAGTCGGTCTGAGATATACTAGGACCGGGGAGTCGAACGTCCCAGCAGGTAGCAGATGGGAACCCCGTACTACTACACTATCTTGGCTCTGGTCTCGTTTGCAATGTTGATGCTAAATAAATTGTGGCTAAAATTGTACTTCAAGTCAGCACTTATCCGTACCCTTACTACTACGTCTGAAATACCTTGCTGAGGATTATTGATTGGACAACCTTTCTTAAATGGTCTCAAAATCTTTCGACTTTTAATATTTCATTGTTGTATGCACAATTATTATAAGCGTACAATCGTCTGTATGTTACCGGGGCTCACGACTCACGATCTAACCAACTTGAGGACTAGTAATCTAAACAGACAATGCCTTACAAAAGGATTATGATTTGAAATGAAATAGCTGCGTATTATTCTTTTCCCATATTTGGTTAAATGGCCAACTTGTTAACCCACCTTTTACATGACAATATAATTTGCGTTTTGCGTAGGAGCTCCTTATAAAGTCTTTAGTCAGCCATGTCAGATTTTGGCTCTGAGCTGTCTTTTGTTGAAATTGTGAGTCTTATTTTGCAACAATGGGAAATAAAATGGCAAGTTCATAGTTGGACTTTCCACTTGACCTGCATGGCATAGCATATTATAAGTCTGTTTTCTTTAATAATTGTGATTGTAACCATATCATGACATCTTATCTGAACAATTTAATCAGAGAGAAGGTTAATTCATATTTTCATAAGTATAAGAATCAACTGCACGGGTAGGGCGATCGGAATGCAAGGTCATCGTTCGAAGTCTTTTCTTATTATCGTATCTCTTCGGTAATTAATTAACACCTACGCTGATATCTTTCATTCGATGGACACTTGATAGTATTACACAAAAATAACAAAGTTAAATTCGGGTGAGAAGGCTTCACCGCATTTCACCTCACTGTAAAAATTATACTCTTGGATATTCTACGCGGCATACGGATTTGACTTTCCTGAATTTTGTGACGATAGAATTCAGATATCACACATTCTTAGTCAAACGATGGCCTATCGTATATTTCTGCGGGGAGAAAGTCCCAACCATGCTATTGTACGCTCAGAATTCAATACAGACGTTTCACTGTATTACGGATTAAGCATTCCTGAGGTTCAAAATACTGTATTTCAAAAATTCAGTAATGTATGACTAGATCCATTGCAGATTAGATTTTTCTGTAAAGGATCCTGTTAAATGTCAAGGATCATTGCATGTAGCCGTAGATATTGCTGTAGTTGAATTTTTCGTTTTCCTCTGCCGAATCACTGTGGGAATTCAAGCAGAACGGAAGAGAAGAGAACTGACAGATCCAATCTAATCCACTCTCTATAAATATTCTTCCCTGAGCAATAACACACATCCATTGTAAATCATTCTTCCACCTTCCATATGTCTCTATTGTGATGTGCTGAATTTGTGAAAGTCCATTGCGATTGCACGGTTTGTGTTTTGCATAAATCAAATTGCACTCAAAATATTCGATAATTTTATACACACACTTTCTGTGCTGTTTCTTTTATCCGAATCGAATTTCCATTCAGGAATAGCATTTGGTCCATTGTCAATCAATCTGTAAGTCAGTCAATGAGACGGAAATTTCAAGCAAATTAAGGTGAAATCGTGTCGAAATTGTAATGGAAATAATATGCTGAATATTGGGACTCTTGGAGTAATAAATGGAAACAGGTCATTCCGTTAGTGGTACAGACAGCCCTTTCCGCTTCGTGGTGTTGG
Source organism: Protaphorura quadriocellata (assembly GCA_034698945.1). NCBI lineage: Eukaryota > Metazoa > Arthropoda > Collembola > Poduromorpha > Onychiuridae > Protaphorura > Protaphorura quadriocellata. Next base: position 13,685 of record JAQGCA010001693.1, read on the forward strand.
TGGAATGTCCGTCCGAATGACAGTAGTGTGTGGCGGCTGCTAAAATAATGTTTATCTCAGCTTGAGTTTTCTCCTACTGCTAGGGGTACCATTCTTATTGGTGAAATGGAAAGTTAGCCATTCCGAAATAAAAAATCCGCGATGACATTGCGAAAGGACGATGACAAGAACACTGACATGTCGGTCGAATAGTAAAGGAACCATGAGTGACGCTGCCGTTTATGCTTTGACTTAATGCTATATCAATCTTTCGAATATTAATTACTGAGTATTGGAAAATGCGATGCATATATTTCGTAAATTTCTAGTAGGTAGATTACTGTTCGTATGTGTATGAAATTTTACACGCAAGATAGTGTCAAACTATGTCAGTCTGTCACATCTGTTACAAATTCAATTCGATTGAAATGAATCTATTTCGCATCATTCAAACACGTACGAATTCCTTTTTTATCGAATAAGGATCTTCTGACTTCTTTTCAAGACCTTTGACTCGGTGACGCTATCGAAACCCGGGTGTTTCTAAGAAATTCAATTTTATGGTGGAAGGAATTTTCTTTAGAACTTCTTCGGAAAGATGGAACTTCAGATACGGTACAATATAGTTCAAATCTAATTTCCTCATTCAGAAATATACTTGGTGGGTGAAGTGGAAACGATTTTTAGATTTTCAATCTTTTCCTGTCAGATTTCAAAATTCCCACCCACACACGTAGGACCAATTCACCAATTTCATTCATGTCTGTCTGTCCGTCACTCCGTCACCGGATTTCAATTTGGCTGATCTTCGATATAATACGTCATTCACTTGGCTTCAAAGTTAACGTCAAGCGTACCAGTGTACGCGTCATTGAATTTTCTCCTTCCTTTTGTTACAACTTTTTGGCCCGTCTCCTAATTATCGAAAGAAACGCCAAAATCGAAATTGAATTTTCACCAGTGTCATTTATTTTGACGTTTTTGTGAAGTGGTTTCACTATACATGGTTTCTTGTAACAAAGACATTTATAATGAGGACCAACTGCACCATGCATTCCATGCACTCGTCCACTTCTCCAAAAACTTGGCTGGAGTTCCTTCATCGATCCACCGAACCGAACTGGAAGTCCTGGAACCACCGAAGAATTATGTCTTTCTCTCTATTATTAAACCTATAAAATCTATGTATGTTATTCGAAGAAACTTTATAGGGTCTAGAGCGTGCCAAATGTTTAGCTCCCGTATGCAGGTTCAACAGTAGCTCGAACTTCATGCCCACAAGAAGCTGTCAATTTTCCAAAGATATTATGCATAAGAATTGTATTTAGCCGAGATGGTCTATCCTCAAATGAATTCTAAGTACCTTGGGCTGAGAAATTCGCGATGGCACAACTTGTCAGAACTGTTGCAAGTTTGCCTCGACATCTTCCTTATTCAATATTCAAAGAATTTTTTTCCGCTCTAATTATAAGCCTGGTTTTACTCCAGTTTTCGCCATTTAAACAATTTTAATAGAGAAAGTGGTGAGAGCCATTGATTTCTGAACTTTCTTGAATGAGTAGAAGCCGGGACTTCTAATAGTAAATACAGTAGGCCGAATTCTGGCAAGGTACGTTTTTCTTGATAGACTGGTGCAGCGCTTTCTTTTCATTTTTGTTTTAATTGTTTGGTTACTTTGAAGTTTGTAACACGCCAAGGAGACACAACATATTTGGGACCCTGTAGCACTCTCACAAAATTTTCGACACCAGGCTTACCAGCCGTATCTAAACTAGCCCAAGGTTTTCTTCCTCTTTTCTTAGTATATCGTTAGTTGTAATTTCGGACCCGATTCTGATTATCATGAACCACGTGCGGCGTGCAGGATGACGTGGTGTAAAAACTTGAGGGAATAATAAAGTGGGGGAATTGATTCTCATTTGGGCTCAAATTGCGTCATAATACCAAGTGTGCGCTAGTATATCGTTCAGGAGTCCGTCCTTTCAAACGGAACCAAAAACCAGTTGATTTTCTCTGGATCCAAATGTCAGGAGTCAACCTGGAGCGGGAGCGGGAGCATTAGCCGGAGAAAGTCTTTGGAGAAAGGACGCAGAGCTTTCACTTTCTTTTTCTCTCCATTCCGATCTTTTTGCGTACAGGAGCACCGGGCGGGTAGGAACAACCGAACAACGTCATCCCAACTCTTTAATAAGACTTCGGCTTAAATTTCTTTCTCCAGTATGTGTTCATGATTTTTTGAGTAAAGGAAAGTATACAGAGAGTTAGTTGTAGTCCTCTATTGTAAACAAACCATGAGGATAGTTTAATGTGTGTTGAACATACAAGGTGGACCAGAAAAACGAGCACAACCGTTTGTAACCAATTATGTCCAGTGAGCTTATTTGAAGGAATACACAATCCGCCTTAGCTGCCATCAATTTTCGGATATTCGGTCCCTTGTACAAACATGAGTTAATTGTTTCAGAAAAGTTTTATTTTGACATTTTCCCTCTTGGGTGACATTTCCTGGGTCAAATTGAAAGCCTGTTGGGTTTACGCATTAACTGTCGGGTAAGGAGGGGCGTGTTAGCCCTACCTTCGACCGAGTGTACTAATTAGCCCAACCCCTTAAGGACTACTGAAACAACAAACTAGCATAGCCATTTACCTGTGTTTTTCTCGGTTGACCAGTTTGACTATCCTGG
>JAQGCA010001694.1:0-16346 GCA_034698945.1 Protaphorura quadriocellata
AAATGATGGCTGCGAAATGTAGAACACATCAGTCTTACCTTCTGGATTGGATATTCAAAACTGTTTGGTCTAGAATTTGAAGATTCGTCATCAGAGCTAATTATTTTCTGGTTATTCTAAAATCTCATTAGCGCTTGCCAGATATACCGTATAGATTTTGGGTTAACACTTTTGTTCAAGTTCTGGTATCATTTAATAGAATACGACTTGGAATACATATGTTATCAAAATCATAGTGAACCAATTTTTGATTAGGTCGTATAATTTTATGACCGATTTAATTTAGTAGGTCAGGTTATCTCGAACCTTTAGTGTTTTTGAAAATTCTTTGAAAAAGGATTATCGACTAAAAAAGCGTTCCAAATGACATAAGTCGCACAGACAAACAAAATTTTGGTATCTGTAGCTGACGCGCGCTTCGTTCACAGTGCTCGTGCTGCATGCTGGCTCCCGTAGAAAAGTTTTCGAGAATTTGAAGAAAATACTACTGAACAAAAAGTGCTCCATATGGCTTGATTGGTGAAGATATTTGCTCTCATTCATGTTTCACAGTCACTCGGAACTTATCTTAGAAAAGGTGAGGGCACAAAGCTTGTGGGAAAATATATGCCATTGGAAATCGCTGGATTTCGGATATGTTGTTGCCCTTGTAATCCTGAACGGACGTCCTACGCTAAAAGTCTGACCGTTCGGCTGCTAACAAGACGCAGGTCAGCATGTGTGATGTCCCATAGTGACTTTCACTTTCGCTTTCACTCTACAACATCGAACATGCCTATCTGTGTCTTTTGAGTAGCCAAACGGTCAGACTTTTGGGGGTAGTACCTCCACAAAAGTCGTTCAGAATTGCAAAGGCTACAAATTCACCGATTTTCAATGGCGCACATTTTTCCACAACGTTTTGTGCCCTCTCCTCTTCAGTGGAGCCAATTCAGGGAATCCTGCCGAGCCTGGAACTTGACTACTAGAACCTATAGTCAAAAGACTAGACTTCCATGTTTGTGCCTGATTTGAGATATGGCCTGAGACACAGAGCTAAGGACTAGATATGAATGCATTGTAGGGACAGCTAGGCTTAGAACTGAAGACTTACGTCACTCCAGAGTCCAGAAGGACTGAGGACAAACCGAGCCATTCAGAAAAAGAAAGTCCACTGGTACGACGGGACGGACGAAGCTTTCCAGGATTTCCAACCTCAAATCGATAGTCGTAGAGACGACGAATCCAGCGAACGGAGAAGGAAACTATCAGAGAGAAAAGGACCAAGATTTCGGGGAAATCGGGGACTCATTTCCAACAATTCCCATCTTTCCTTCTATCCAAAGTTTCCGGTCTCTCCTCTGCCTGCTCTGTCTGGTCCATTCGTCTAGTCTCCAATTACTCTTCGAATCTGTAAGTAAAGTACTGGCTGGGAATTGCAATATTTTGGTGCGGAGGTCAAGGAATTATCAACTCGTCATACCTGTGCTTGCTGAGTCATTTTAATTCTACATTTACCACATGCAAATAAATAATTTTCTGACTCATACCCCAAACAAAGACTACCTGTCTTTGGTACACCGGACGGAAGATTTCATTACACGGAGACGGTCGGACGGATATCACCGGAAATGTATGTTTCTTATTTTTTTAAATTATTTTTTAATTATGAGGTCAAACGTATGCGTGCATGGATTTTGTGGGTTAAAATTGGATAGTCGGATAGGCATATAGATTACGGATTACAGATAGGAAATGTGAAAGGTCAAACACGCGCGAGCGAGGGAGACGATAAACGTTTCATTAAATATGAATGAATTTTGGATTCTATGTTTCTTTTGTGTTTTCCTTCATATAGAGTCGACGTGGAAGAAAATAGTGAGGGTAAAAAAAAGTGATTGAACACATCTTTTTGTCCCCACCAAATGCCATTTGGATTGAGAATGTCAAAGAGCAGTGGAGGATCGAGTAGTGGAACGGCAGCCGCCCCAGCCCCTCTCCCGGCCCCAGGATTTTTCACCGTCCAAATCAATGATACCATGTTCACGATTTTGAAGAGGTATCAAAATCTTAAAGCAATTGGTTCCGGTGCACAAGGAATTGTTTGGTAAGGATTTCACGTTTTCAAGAACGTTCAGGAAACATATTTAGGACGTTAAAATGAAGGAGACGAACTTGTATATATCTTAATTGGCCTCTTTTTTTTTTGAACACACGACACACACAAACACAACACATTCATGTTGGGTATAATTTTTTGTAATTTTTAACGAGTCGAATTTGTTCATTTTCTTTAAAGTTTATCTTCATAATATACTGATTTTGACCAAATTCTCTTGAAAGTTTTAATGAGCCACCGATTTCGCGAAAGGTGTTGTGACCATCTTTTTATTGAGAGTTATAATAGTTCGTACTACACATCGATTTTGATATCTTGGTGAGATTATTTTGTAATTGCAAGTTTGGAACTTCAGAGATACAATGATAATATGGTCACATCGTCATCGTCCAGTATAAATAAAACGCTATCTAAATCATATTTGTGTATTGATTTTGACCACCCTATTCGTGTAGAGGTTAGTGATTATCCTATTTTCCAAGGTCTTCCTAAAATATTGATTTTGATGACCAACTTGAAACTTAACGAAAGTTTTCATGAACTAACAAATACAGTCCTCGTTGATAATTTCGAACTCCTAAAGTTGTGGGATGGGAAGAGGGGTCAGAGTCACTGTAAATATAAAGTAATTTATTGTTACGGATAATTTACACACGATGAGTGATTTTTTCTTTATTGTAACTTCACATTCCATTCGTCGATTCTCAACTTTTATTCTGTTTCTTATAATTTACATTGAACGTTTGAGTTCGTTGATTCAGGTTTTTAATTATACAGAGATTTTGATTTGGTTTGGGGATCCTTCTTTATATTTGTTTGTTCATGAACAGATAATTGTTCAACCCGACACATCTTTAATTTAAGATGGGAAAATAATATCACTCTACATGATAATTTTTGTTTTATTTAGTTCGGCGTATGATACGTGCTCTGGAGCGAATGTTGCCATCAAAAAATTGTCCAGGCCTTTTCAAAATGTTACACATGCGAAGCGAGCCTACAGAGAATTTAAGTTAATGAAACTTGTCAATCACAAAAATGTAAGTAGTTTTAAGATCAAATAAATAATCTGATATTAAATTAATTGAGCTACATTTATGAGATTATAATATGGAATTGTTAATGAATTCGTAGATAATTGGACTGCTAAATGCGTTCACACCCCAGAAAAGTTTAGAAGACTTTCAGGATGTATATCTTGTCATGGAACTCATGGATGCTAACCTGGGACAGGTTAGTATTTATTTACCATGTTGTTTTATTAGTCAAAGGCGTAGTATTGAAAGAATTCAGAATTTTCAACACAGTTTTACTCAACAATTCTTATTCAAGGCGAATTTCATATTTAAAATTTTAATTTGTCATTCCTTCTTAAATTGTGTTTTTATAAACATTATAATGTAAAGCCTTGTTTGATTCTAGGTAATCAATATGGACCTGGACCACGAAAGAATGTCGTACTTACTCTATCAAATGCTTTGCGGTATCAAGCATCTTCACTCTGCTGGAATAATTCACAGGTAAGTGTTGCCAAGAAACACGATTCTGTGAAACTGGAATAAAACTGGAATGTATGAATGTATGACTTGACGTGGAAAGTCCATCTTACCATATCACTATATTCCATCGCATTTGAGTTTGAGTTTTTGAGCCGTTTACCCACTATTTGATTCATTCTCTAATAATTTATTCTGACTTGTGATTTCAAGAGACCTAAAACCTTCCAATATTGTCGTCAAGTCTGACTGCACATTGAAGATTTTAGATTTCGGTTTAGCCCGGACCGCTGGGACGACCTTCATGATGACTCCCTATGTTGTGACGAGATACTACAGAGCCCCCGAGGTAATTTTTTCATTGCCTATAATAATGATAGGCTTCAAAAATGACTTTTCGATTTTTCAAGAAAACCTGATCCTAGCTTATAATTTCTTTTGTTTACTAACTTCACTATTTATTTTTAATAACGAAAGAATGAAAACCGAGGAGGGATTAGATTAAATATTGCAAATATTAGTCCAATAAACTATTTTCTATTTGTTTCTAGGTTATCCTTGGGATGGGTTACAAAGAAAACGTGGACATCTGGTCAGTTGGATGCATAATGGGTGAAATGATTCGCGGAGGTGTTTTATTCCCAGGAACTGATCATATCGATCAATGGAATAAAATCATTGAACAATTAGGTTGGTTACAATATTTACGTTATTGCTAACTATCAGTTTATAAACATTTGTGTTTGGAAATATTTAGGAACTCCTAATGCCGAGTTCATGAGACGGCTTCAGCCTACGGTTCGAAACTATGTGGAAAACAGACCACGTCACCCTGGGTACTCCTTTGAGAGATTATTTCCGGACGTCCTTTTCCCGTCCGATTCATCTGAACATTCCAGACTGAAAGGTATATTAATAATTATCTCGTAGAATAAACGTATTAAACGGTTAGCTTTGATTAATATTTTCTAAATATAAAATTTATCTTTCACAGCGAGTCAGGCGAGGGATCTTCTCTCTCGGATGTTGGTAATTGACCCAGAACGACGTATTAGCGTAGATGAAGCCCTTCTACACCCATACATTAATGTTTGGTACGACGAGTCAGAAGTCAACGCGGTAATACTATTTAACTCTAATTATTAACACATTAGCAAATAGTTTGAGTAGAATAAGGTGTTAGAAATATCGTCTTGGCTCGGAGTTTTGCACGAAATTAAGTTTGCGGTCTCTAGAACAAGAAATATTCTATTTATCAGTTTTTCTTCATTCATATGACATGAAGTTAAATAATTTTCTCGAGAATCTGAAATTTTGATAAATATTTTATATGTATATTCGTCACTGTAGAATTTCTGTGCTGATCGATTAGGATTTGTCGTATTTTCTTAAAAACAATTTCCCACAAAACGAAACTCTTGTTTAAAATCCACTTCTGAAAGCACCGCTTTAGTTCACGTCAAAAGTAGTAACAAAACAGTCACCTCATAAAGTAATTTGAACATCAAATGATTACAGTGATTTTGATCACCTCGAAATAGTGATAGAGATTTTGTTGAAAAAAACGGAATTAATCCCAATCACTGTGGCCAGTTCCACTGTTAGTCATCGGTTAGATAGAAATTATGGTTTTAAAATATTTCAATGAATTTGAAGGAACTCGATAGTTATGATATTGGTATTCCTGATTTACTTGAATGTAGAAATATTTCTGATGTGAACAAGATTTTGAGGATTTTCCCTAATATCACGATATATATAGGGTATATTGATCTGTGCGCAGCCTTCCCCTGGTCCGTATGACCACTCGGTGGATGAGAGAGAACATACAGTTGATCAATGGAAGGATTTAATCTACTCCGAAGTGATGGAATATGAGTTGTCACACTCAAATGAGACTCTCACCAACAACACAAGTAATCAAATATCAGGACGGTGAAGTTGAGAAGAATGCGATATGCAATTAATAACGATTGACGAAAATGTGTTGCCACTCATTTTATTACAATAAAATAAAGCATAAAAATCAAGTGAATAAAAGTTTTGAAGCGGATTGACGAATCAAAACACTGGGCTACTGTAGTATTGATTATTTTTATTAATTAAGTAATAGAAGTAATTATAAAACTTAACTGAAATTTTTTATTGTTTCAAATTTGGCCCTTTGTTCAGTGTTTTTAGAATGAGCAAAAAGGTTAATCTCCACCAATAATACTGCACTTTAATCATCAGGCGTTGCATACCTCTTGTATATGGCCTTGTACAAATTCATGAATGCGTAAACGCTAATACTTAAAATCATGACGAGTACGATGCCAAAAACAGTTGACATCAATGAACTGTCGATTGTCCCACGAGAAAATGATGAGCATCCTGTAAAAAATACATTGTTAGATAGGAATCTCATGTTGTTACACCAGTGCAGGAGTGTATTAATTTTTGATTTGTTTATTTTGCGTTCACACCTTAATGTCGGAAACTCATATTCACATATTATATTTCAATTTCACTGAGAATATCTGAAGAAATATACGGAATCAAATAAATCAAACTCATACGACATACCTGGACGCTCACTTTCAACCTCTTCTACAAGATTTCTCAATTTCTCCAATTCCTCGTAGATTCTATCAATTAAAGTATTTAATTCAGTATTGATTTTTCTACACGAATGCTTAAAACAAACAATTTATTACCCATCGTTGGGACTTGAACAGTCTGAAGGAAGTCTTCGTTTTCTGGTTCCTCCACCGCCGCTGGCACCGGAGGCAACTTCTTGTTCAGTTGTGTACATTCCTGAATATTATTTTATTATATTTTAATGAAAAAATTCTTGTGGTTCACAAGAAAATCACTTGTAACTCACCGGAAAATCGTTGTGGATCCATGTTGTTTTTATTCGTAGACTCTCCAGAGATCCCGAAGACGGGCAATTATATCGATTGAGTTTCTTCAGGTCGAGAGTCGTATTCGGATCCTCGGTATACTGGCGCATACATTCGCACATGTAAGATTGTTCCAGAGATGCGGATAAAAGCATCTGTCGAATATCGACTAGAGTCATACGAGTTTCATGCGCTTCAACCAAAATATGACCCGCCTAGCCGGCATGGCATGAGGTTTGGTTGATTCATCTCACAATCCTAATTTATGGGGCGTCGAAATTGCATTGCTCGAAAGAACATCACTTCTCGTGAGACTTTAACGATTTGGCTGAGATTTTGCAAAAATCCAGTGTCGAATTGGCTCCTTGAGACATGTTTGGGATGGTCAAAAATTTCAACTACTGCATAGGTTTTTGTATATTTAAAAGTGCTTTTACATGATTCGTAATTGCAATTATTCAAACAGAACTAATAAATTCCGGACATAGTCGAAATAAGAATATCTGAATAAATAAATAAAGTTTATTTCTGCAAGGACTAACAACAATACACAAACGAAGAAAACAAAATAAATAAATATATATTAATTTTCTCTTATATATGCTTTCACTTTCTTGGCTGCCTAAAAGAACTCGTATATTTGTAATAAAAATGAGAATCATCCACTCCGTTCACGTCCGGTTCGTCCGAGCCTCCACCAAAATTATCCTCCAATGCTTGGATCATAATTCTTGGACTTCTGTTAAAACTAACTCTCTCCGGAGGGAATTCATCAAAATAGCATTTACAGACGCAACAACTTGGAAATCTGAACCAATCCGAGAAAATTCCCCGGCATTCGTTGTGAGGATCGAAAGCAAGAAGTCGATGGAGACGATACTGTTGTTCGCAACTGTGGAAAGAATTAAGAATTTCAATTTAATGAATGTCAATGGTTTTCTGTTTGTTAAGCCAGCACGTCAGAATTTCACCGATAAGCTTGAAAATTAAATGTAACATATTAAATAGATTGACTTATTTCATAGAAATCATTTAAATCTAAATCTAAATCCTAAACTTAAATTCTTCAAAGTACATATCCGATTCAGAAATATCAAAGGCAACATTAATTGGCAAAATATTCAGAAGTTTTGAGAAGTGAGAGAACTCAGCCTCAACTCACCAACAATAACACTAACCAAATATTTTACGTTTCTAACTAAACGCATCACTAAGCTACAAATCGTTTGTGGATTTTTAGCTTATTAAGCTAAACAATTCCGAACTGAGAACCAAAAAACAAAAAAAAAACAAAAAAAAATTAATTTGGTTACGGCACAGAATTATTTGGGAAATACAAAATTATGTGACTCAATAAATAAAGAATGATGTAAATGTAACTGATCAGCTCATAATAACTGCTCGGATTAATAATTCACAACCTTTAAACGTGAGATCACAAAACTGTAAATATTTGTGCTTAAATCGAAAGTGAATCAGATCCATTCAAGACTACATAATAAATTCTGCACAAAGAGTATGTATATCTGACTTTCGGCTTGAATAATCCCATCTGATATATTTTGACGTTGTTGATTATGGACCACGGACCACGCTGCACATTGTAGACAAACACGAAATATTTTGGAAAGGAAACCTCTACTTACCGACAACCGTCTCTGCAATACATTTGGCGATGTTCGTTCGTGCACTTCTCCCAATGAATGTATTGCTCAAATGGGTAGAGGTTCAGTAAGGCAAGAATTTCTCCTCTGGTGTTATTTGCCCAGTATGGTGCGACCACTTCTTCTTTCACTGGACAAGCATTTCTGTGTGTAAATATTAGAAAAAAAATGCTGTAGAATTCACTGAATTACCATAAAACTTTCAATAGTTGGCAGTGGCTCGGATTTCAGTTCATCGAAGTAACAATTCACAAGGTCTGTCGCTCAAAAAGAAATTTCGCTTTCTCCGTTTGATTTCTCTAAAGGAGAAAGTGATCTTTAGCTATACGGCCTCAATTCGAGAAGAATGTTCATTGAAAGTATTATCGCAAGAAAATCGTCACTACAATCACAACAGTGAATGGATTTACAATTACGCATCGAGTATTAGGCAGGAACGCTATTATTTTTTCATGTTGAAATCTTTCTCTAATTCCGTAATGGTGAAAGCAGGAATATCCCGGCTGCTACTCAGACCCGATTTTTAAAGTTTTATGGTAAGCATGAAAGTGACGAAACTCACACGCCAGGGCGATTTCCACGTACTCTTGGCTCCTCAGTTGTCGTCGTTGTCGTACTACTACGCTCATAATCTTGAAATAAAACTTGACCCTCAATCCTATTCTTTTCTTCTTCCACAGTTGTCGTTTCATTATTATCGACAACACTTTCTTCTGTCGTAGTTGGAAGTTCGTCCGTAGACAAAGCAGCCTCTCCAGTGGACAAGGACTCTCCGCCTAAGGTTCCACCACTAGTATCACTGCTTAAATTGGAATTTGGCTCCTCTGTCGTCGTCATTTTAAATTCTTGTGTGGTCAACTGTTCTTCCTGTTCGTCCACAAGAATTCGATCCTCATTTCCCGTACCACCCTCCGGAAATCCGACTTCTTCACTTTCAGCAAGGTCAATGGCTCGGGACACAGCTGGTGATTCCGCATTGGACGGGGTGGACACTAAATTATTTAGGATGGACGGGGTGGCTGTAGTGACTGTGACCGGTTTAAACAAATCATCAAAATTTCGTGCATCTTCAATGTAATTGTTTTCTCCGGAAAATTCCATCCGTAGAACGGAGAGTTGTCGGACTTCCCCGTACATTCGACGCATGAGTCCTTGGTTCTCAAATACAAAACGCCTGACTGCGTGCCTTTTCAACAATAGAATAAAAAGGAATTTGCTCATTATGCCTTGGACTTAAAAAAATAAATATAGCCGATTCAGCATGAGATGAACCTTGAAGAGACAAAAATTAGTCGTCTCAGACAGGTGGTCCCATAGCTGAGATAATACATATGAGACACATTTCGCGATTGTATTTTTAAAGAAATTGCTCGAGCGGAAGAGCATTTTGCTCCAAAATACGTGAGATTATTCCTTAAACTAACCTACCCTTAAACATTTTGAAAAGTACATAAAATTGTATCTGCAGACACTTAGCTCAAGACGTTTAATGGGGTACCGGGTTACTTCATCAGGGTTTTAAATAAAATGGCTTCCTTATCATGTTCAAGCCACAAAAAGTCTGGCTCGACTTTGATGAGCCGAGTGGCCGGTTGCTAAAATTAATGAATTGTCTCGGAAGAAAGTTCAATAGTCAGATTTGTCAGATCATTTGAAATTCAAGAGCAAGTCTGACTTCATTCAATACTATGAAAACTATAATTTGACTCCGGATTAGTTTTCAATCTTTACAATAAAATGTAATTTACCAGGGATAGTCGGGTCCCGGAAGATTACACCAACTTTCCCTCTCGTGTTCCATTCCACGACAAGGGAGATCAACTTGTCGTCCAGCCCTAGATGATTTGACCGGACGGGAGCAGGTCATGAATTCGTCTTGCCCATAAACAAATACACTTGTGACTGTCAGAACCACCAGCACCTGTTTGTACAGTTAACATTTGTTTATTTTTTTTGCGTTCTGTAAAATGTAATACGATATACAATGGCATACTTTACCACACACTCCTACAACTATCCCTCTTAAAACACGGCATGTTTACTTACACATTACAATGTATTTTATTACTCAATGTTTGGCTGAGGGATGAATTTTCCGTAGCTTTATAGTTATAAATTGCACTGCAAATTAAATGTGGTTCGACGGACATATTTAGGAGCAGGAAGGTCTCTGAGTTCAAGAGTCGCAGCACTTTTGAATTCTATAAAGAAAGTAATTGTCGTGACTCTATTACAAAATAGTTCATTTTTGACTGATTTTCTGTCTAAAACTAAAATTATACAACACTAATGACATAATTTGCAATGTTCATTATCCACATTAAAATTTCGTCTCATCAATGACGAGTTCGCGATGATGGTTAATACAAAATGGACGTTTATTTATAAATTAAATAAATAGCACTACGCTGAAATCCTCAATTTTCAAATTACGGTCTTTCATTACCGAGAATACCATAATTGCGTCAAAAACTACTATGTGTTGCTTATGCAGAATTTACACTTGTTGAAAGCACTGGGTTAGTTTGCCTCAAAATTATGAATGCGATAGACGGAATCCTGTCACTCTCATCTTATATACATTGCTCATTGCAGAAAAAGAAAATATTTCAGAAAAGAAAGTGCTCAAGTGCATCATTCAGTCCTAACCTACGCAATAGTTACTTTCTTGTCCCAAAACTAATTAAATGAGCGAGTTACTCTCACAACTTTGTACATCCGTGTGAGTGTGAACTCATTTACTTACACAGTTAACGTTTTGTTCGACGTCAAGTGTTTATGTTGTATGGACCAGTGAAAGGAATTTTAAGTGAATGCATTTTCACGTATTTAAATATTTTAACATGCTAATTATCTACTGCACTGTTTAACCCATCAGCACATCGGCACACTTTGAGTCAGGCTATATGAGCCACAAAGGATGTTGTCCTTGCTGAGTTATGCCTCATCACACAAATTCATTGCAAATGCAGTGATTGTGTCTGATAATTATGCCAACGTGTATGTGGATGCTTTTCCGAGTAAGCATGATAATTAATAAACAAACAAATAGATACTAAGAGCTTGTATGAATAAAACGATTCTTCGGGATTCCTGATACGTGTCTTGAGGGAATACTCTAACTTACTGTCCAATTTAAACAATCAACGACTTGTGAACTAGCAAATTTAATAATATATAAATAATTAAAACAGTTTTTCCGAGTGGTTTCGGAAACGTAGGGAAAAATGACACACTAAGAGAAGTTTCGGTTGATATATATTATTATAATGAGTCTGATTTCCACTTGTACGAATCTCGAATAAGTGCGTTATGTACGAGCAAGTAGAGTTGTATGACAAAACATCATTAAAGACACAAACACAAACACTAGTACATATTTGTCAAAAGGCATGGTGGAACATTGCCGAATTTTGCTCACAGATTGCATATTATTCCATTTGGTCTAGGGAAATAGGGAATGCACTCCCTAGTATTTCGAAAAATTCCAGTTGAGAAAAATCACCAGTAACGCAATAAACACACATTGTCAGAGAGTCGAACCCGCTGAATAGCGAAAATACAATAGGCTGCTTGTACTACGACTGACTTTCCAGAATGCAACTTTACAATCAGATTCGAGCATTTTGACAAGCCGATTTCGAGTTTTGTAATTAAACTTGAGCCTGATGCTTAAGTTTTGAAAACCTCTAATTTACGGTCGTAGCTACATTTAGTACAACCAATTTTTGGAATGCCCGTGCTCACGCAGATCGTATATACATTATTATTTTATCGATTAATTAGTGATAAACAATATTTGTTCTATTCTATATTATTGTGTGAGCTTCGAATTGATGCCTCCGTATAAAAAAATAGAGCCGCTTAGAATTGTGCCTGAACTTTAACGTAACGCAACACTTAGTTTCTCCTTCTACGTAATTAAGACCGTTAGATCATTTTCGAACTAAAGTCCACTGTGTTGACAACTTCGACATCAGAGAGACATCAGAGAAACACAAGCGCATCACTTGATTTTGTCAGGGATCAGGAAAGAACCATTATTGAAACTTTGATTTACAGTTTGTTAAAAGTGTTATCTAAACCCACGCTCCAAGATAAAGAATATTAAAGAGTTTCGCCCGACATCTCGAACAATGATTTAAATTACGTTGTTTTAAAAACTGCTGGATGTTGACCTCAATGACAGCTAATCACCGCGAGCAGTACTCCGATATTGCTGTCCAGCGAATTAGCCTAATTTAAGGCTCAAATGGTTTTGCTACACATAACAAGTATTGTGAAATCGGAAAAAAATTGTGGACGCGCTTGCACTCTTATGTAATACGATATCCGTCATGTAAATAAAAGCGAAGCCAGGTTTTCTGTAGAGTAAGACCATATATGTAGAGTATGTTCAGGAAATTGGCATCCTGAAGACAATCTTGAAACTCAAGTGTCACTTAAAGAAGAGAATTGAGAATTTGCTCATAATGTACAAATTAAAATGAAAACTAAATTGCATCTTTCCTCATTATCAAATGTTGATCTTGTCAACTTCTTTTTAAAAAAATCATAATTGGGCTACCATTGCAATTTCTGAGATTTACACGTGATAAATGATTGTGACAGAATCATGATATATTCTTCATTGCTTTCGATTTCGAACGTTAACCGCACTGACCTATATTTGATATTAATTAAGTTCAAAAAATTAATATTATGTAATCGAACTGATTCACGAAACTCAGACCGAATAATAAATACATTATTCACAAATCCAGGTGATACAGGGAATTGGTTCAATTCATCTAGTCTTTAACCAGCAGACCTATTTTTTGTAAATTCTGGAGATAAATAATGTCTGAATTTCGAAACCTAAATAATTTTACTATTGTTAGATATTCCAAAGAATCTATAAAAAAATATCTGTTTGCAAATATCATTCCCACACACAATAGCATGCTCGTTAATTGTCTACTTTAAACTCGCATCATAGTATTTTTAATCAAGAGTCCCTAGGAAGGCTTAAATGTCCAAACCAATTTCAACGTTATCTCTGTTTTCACTTCTAAATTAACAATTTTCACTAATAATTGAATAAATATCTGTCTCAATTATGTTACAGTACATTTGGAAGAGCTAAGCTGAGCTGCATGCTCTGAAGTTCTGAGAGTGAAACTATTTTCACGGACTTTCCCCACAGGATGCAAAGTGAAGTCTAGGCATTTAGCCAAATTGTGTGGTGTCCAGTCTACCGTAACCGTAACTGTTCCTCAACACATTCAATGAATTGTTTGTACATAAAGTGTTTCTCTATTTTTACTTTTACTTTGTTTTTACAAAATATTGTAAGAATATTTACCGTCATGAACCCATGCTCCTGTTTCTTCATTGTTATGAAGGGGAGAAAAGAGTTGTTGAAAAGGAAATCGGAAGTTTTGTCACTCCATGACCACGATGGCACTTTCAAAGGTTTTTGGGACGGGAAAAGCGATGAATTATGGCACTTCTTTACTGATTACAATTCTAAACCTCAACTCACTCAGTTCAAATGGAAACGTCAACTGAAGAAAATCCCTTGTAGTCTTAGTGCACTGCATCCCACGTACAGTATTAAAAGTCTGTCGTGTTTTTTTTGCCTACCTGTCGTGCCTTGATGTTCCTACCTGGGGTTGTAAAGTAGAACTGGACTGCAGTGTGAAATGTGTGTCAACTCACCGTTATTTAACTCATTTGACTCCACGGACGGTTTGAAGTTTAGTTTCTTAACAAGACTGACGAAGACGGACCATTAGAGTCCATAGTCATTCTCACTCAGAACACTTAAACAACTTCGGTATATTACAGGGTGGACCGGAAAAATTGCAATCCTGTGAAATGGTTGAATTGAAGCCCGGTTGGTTGAGCAATTACTGCCCACCGGCTGCCATTATCGACCCTACGAAATTCTTTTCATTTTCACTTTCGGCCAAAGTTTAGGGATATTTTGAGAAATGGCAGTTCCGATTTAATCAACTAGTCCTGAGGTCCCGCCGCGACGAATTGTTATATTGTTAAGTCTGTCATCCGTATCGAAGTCACACATTTCCCACGATCACAATTCCGGCAGATATTGATAGTGTACGTGGATCTTGAAAAATTTGGACCACAAGTGGAGTCACTGCAATAACATTATGCTGCGTATAATATATTATTAATCTAACAAATTATTGGGACATATTCATGACGAAGTGAATCGAAAGCAATATTTTTTGGGCCAAATTATAATAACTAATTGAATGAATGAAGCAAGTCCATTGCGGCCCATTCTGTCTCGCTGTCCTGGGGTTCGATTCCTCCGACTTGCGCTCCCGGTGGTTGCTTTAAAGAGGTTTTTTCCACTGGTTTTTCCTACTACTAGATGGTACCTACGTTGTACGTCTCTAGGCCAAATGGGAAGCAACCCAAAAATACGCGATGATGTTTGATTCGGCTCAGCGGCTATGTCAATTAATGTGGGTGTATTTTTTTTTATTGAATGAATGACTTTATAAGCTATTTTCTTGAACTCGGGTGTAGATATTGTAAATTAAAATTCCTCAAAGTCTGAAGCACAAGTTTTACTTTGGATCCACCCTGTAGTTATATTTATTTGCCAAAGATGCACCTCAACAATAATGCATTCGCATTCCATTGCAGTGTTGTGTTGTAGCCCACGTAGTTCATTATTATTGACACTTTTTCTATTTCTCACCCTCATCCGAGATCCAAGAATCTTTTAACGACACACGAATACAGAAGAATTAGAATTTTGAGAGAGAAGAATACCTGCGCAAAGTGCATAGAATCTACTTTACATTTAAACACACGCACACACTTTGGTTACCGACCGTGTGAGAGAGTGAAAATAAAAATAGAAGTCATTCCATTCTCTTTCTACTCTAAAGTGACAGTTAAAACGTTCAAAACAGTTTTAAAAAGGTCGATTCGTATTCAAACCCTACGCATTGGCGTCATTTTGACTTTATGCACATTGTTGCGACTAATTGCAAGTTACAAAGGACCTTAATTTGTGTTGCGTGTGACCAGGCAATGAAATGGACCAACTCTTCGGAGAAAATGTGGAAAAGTGTAACTAAAGGAATAAATGAAATGCTTGAAACATTCTCGGGCGATGATGATGGAACTGTTTACTGTAATATTATGGACGCATGCAATCATGTTATGTGGGGAGTGCAATAATATTATGGGAAAAACTGGATTCTCTTCTTTTACTTGCCATTCCCATTATGGTTTAACCCCTTTTTTGTCTCAACTAAAACTTATTCATTCAAAGAGTTGACTGGGTGAAAAGAAAAGACTTCTTCCTACACGAATTTAGGATTTGACGTGACGAGGATAAGTTTTTATTTTGTTGAAAATCAATGAGAATTAAATTAAACCATGTTTAGGACATTATTTGACAATCTTTAATAAATTGACAGAATATCATTGTGTCTTTATGGGCTCCTTTCTATTTGGCATATAAGGAGCCTCCAGCAAAACGGAATGACCTAAGCCAGATTTACTGGTAGTTTTTGTAAAAATGGAATCCACTTTTACTAACAGAACAACTATAAGAATAACACAAAACATTCATCTCCATAATTATCCATTATCCATCCTCCCTTGCCTTGTCTCTAATTTTTGTAGTACATGATCCTACACTGATCGGTGTCGATTACTCGAGTTAGATGTGTTTGTCGAAACTTCTAATCGACTGTCTGATATCAAATTGATGAAATATAAAATATCTCAGTTGTTTACTCCAAAATTTGTGTATGTAACATATTTTCAGCTTTCCGAATTAGTGTCTTACGCGATTGCAATATTTAATTAAAAAAACCGTATTTCTAACCGAAGCAAAATGATATATATTTTCTGCAAATGTAATTGTCTTCCAAATCCAATTGTGTAAATAAAACGGTAAAGAAATACAATAAATATTGACATTATATACTGAGTTACTTGACTATTACTTCTGATTGAAAAACTTTTTTGTGGAAGCTACGGAAGTACTCGTATGTGTCAAATATTATTATTTCTCTAAGTATTACCATATACCGTAAATCCCCGAACAGAAACCCGGGTTACTATTTGTTCAGGCAAGGTCGCAGGTCACAGATTTTCACCACTTTCTCCATAAGAGTACATGGAGAAAGGTGGAGAAAGACCCGGTTAGTATTCGAGACCGGGTTACTAT
>JAQGCA010001695.1:0-16342 GCA_034698945.1 Protaphorura quadriocellata
AGCAAGCAAAGATGTGACCGAGCCACTCGTAAATTCAATGAGAAGGCGATGTGAAGCAGTTATAATCGCGAAGGGAGTTCCGACCAAATATTAGTGAGAAAAATATTTAAAATTTCTAGTCAACTAGTATGTGTTAAAAACAAAATTATATAATGCGACGTATACATTTGTCTCGTTAAATTGTGCGGATCCGCACATTTTCAATTATGACATCAAAAAACAAAAAATCTGTTAATTTGTAATTAATTACAATTTTTCGGAATGAAATAGGCTTTCCAACGATATATTACTTTAAGCTGTACTTAAAAAACTGAAGGAGATATTCCACTTTGAATACGACTGTAGCAGTGCGACCTACTTTAATGTCCGATACTGTATATTATGTAAATAAAAAAATCCGGAATGTCTGATGCAGGAAGTTGTTTCTATATTATGTTTTCAATGTCCGACAGACTTCCAAAAGTAGAATATTTGGTACAGGTACAGACAGGACAGGTGGATTCCTATTTCGGAGTTTGGTCTATTATTGATTCTGAACTTTGCCTTATCCTCCTTACAAAAATATTGAGTTTGCTATGTTGGAGGGATATCGTTTTTCAATTTCCATTATAGATTACACCCTTTGCGTAATTAGTAAAAATTGTTCTTACCAATCCACAATTCTAGAAATATTATTTTCTGCATACTTAGGATTAGTATGTTCCGATCGGACATCAAAATCCTTACACGTTAAACATCATACTTAATAAATTAAAACTACCTGACCTTAAAAACATTCCAAAATGTTCGAGAAACCATTGATGTGAAGTGGCCTCAGGCCTCAACCATGATTTTTTTGGTGCATCGGCTCACTCAGTATTTAAATTTTTTAAGACCTCTACTAAACTCCAAAACGTGAAATCAAGTTCCACATTTCCGAAGATTGTACGTTTCATTGAAACTTGAAACAATTTAAAAACGGCATAGTTTAACCTTGGTTGAATGTGGTACAAATAATTGGGGTACAGGATTGTTAGACCTATTTGAGATACAAAGTTCAGCCATATCCGTCTAGCATCAAATAATGTGTTCAGGGACACCAAGCAGTTAAACCAGATACATTCTTTTATTATCTATTCTGTACGTAAGCACAAAATGTAGTATAAAGCCACTAGCATTCATTACTGTATTAAATTCTACTGTAATATATCAATATAGGACATTTCTTGTTGCTTCTTGGGCTCAGCGATGACAATGTTCTGACATAAACAAATAAAGAACGAAAAAATCCGAAGAATATGAGATTTGGTTACAATGTAAATGTGTTAATTTTCCAGTTTAAGTTGCTTAGATTTAGATTTTGTTTTATACAAGTGTCAACCAAAACCTTGCTTCAACTGTTTGACTGTTTCCGTGGAACAATTTTGCGACATTAAATTAGATGGTTAATCCTGATAGAGGAAACTTGTCTGGTTTGTCTATGGTGACCGTAGGTAGACTTTCCAGAAACAAATATAAAAAATATAGTCGAAGACTTTGGCTGTACTAGGTTTAGTTTTAGGATTTTAGGTTTGATTTGAATTTGAATTGAACATTTTATTTATTTATTTATTTACTTGAACAGCGCCCTCAAATTGAACATTGGATATACCTCAGTGAACCTGGAGTACACTCAAAACCGGACATGTCCTTCGATAAATAAACAAAAATTCTAAAATTCTAACTGACTTAAAATAGTTTAATACAAGTGGACGAAAACAAGTAAGTAAATTTACTCGTGTAAGTTTAAATGCTTTAAATTCAAACACAGTCTCGATACTGGTGTCGGGGCCGGATCAAAACATTTCCCTATAGGGGTATAAAAGTTTCCATCGTCACTGGAAGGTGTGATCATGGAAGGCGGGGCCATCAGGTTGCTATCCTTTGACTTACACTCAGTAAATGGAGGTACAGGGGTTAAATTCTCCTTTTCCACATCATATATTTCTTGATCTTCCGTAGTGATGGCCTCTTCATTTGGTTCACAGAACCCACCGGATTTATCTAAGTCGACGTCACTCACATCTGCGGATGTTGCCTCGCTTGGATAAGATCTCCGACAAATAGTCTCCCACGCCAGTGATGGCAATGGGCCATCTTCATCTGATCCATCGTCTTAAAACAAATTGAAATGAAAACATTTATAACTCTTTGTAAACCATTTAAATATAATAAACTAAATAAACATGAAAAATCTCTTGACTCTTACCAATATCTAATTCGAGGGTTTCTTGAGTTTCTTCATTGCTGCTAGTTTTATCCACAAAAGCGGAAAAAGTAGCTCCTAGTGGCATTTCGTCCTGCAACTGCTGCTGCACTTCCTCCGGTAGAACTGACCCTCCAGAGAAATCATCCTCTGGCCAGGAGAGGTTGCCTTAAAAAACGAATAGTTAGTCATACAATTTTAACTCCATATAATAATAATAAATAAAATAATGCATGGTATTTTCATCACAGCAATATCCAACCAATTACCGTCAGACACGTCCTCAAATTCTCTTCCACCATTGCAAGCTTTCTCAAGAACGCATTCCTTCGATGTATTCGAAAGAAGCCCGTCCTTTTCTGGGTTTCCAATATCCGGAGCTGAAAGTTGTCTGCTGGACAACTCTTCATTCTTGACATTAGATTTTTCAAAGACCCTTTTCCTGAATCCCCCTAAAAAGATTAAATTAAACTTTGAATGGTCTCTTTAGGGATAGCAAATATCCGCGGGATGTTTCGCGGATAGCGGATATCCGTTATCCGAGTACCAAATCAACCATCCGTCTCGTCCGTGCGTATATCCGCGAGTATAATACATATCGAAAACGTGAGTGTAGTCCCTAAATGAGTATTAAGTGCATCCGAGTGAATTATTCACTGTTATTAGATCGTGGACGCATTCATGCATTGTGTAAATGACATAAAATCCCAATGTCCGTCCTCCTGTTTGTCTGTCTGTCGGGTGCCATGCTGTACCACACCTTATAACCTCAAAAATATTAAAGCAACTTAGCACTTAACATCCGAAGTGACCATATGAATCTGAATCTACTTCGCGTGGGCTTTCCATAGACACCCTACTTGATACTATCCGCACGGATATACGCTCGAATATCCGCTATCCACGTGGGCAGCAGGATACGGATACCTGCTATCCGCGAAACCTGCTGATATTATCACTATCCGTGGCATCCCTCTCTTTCTCGTTATCTACAGAACAAAACAAGTCTCACAAGGGAAAGTGATGGAGATGATAGCATTGTACCCGCAATAAGAGACAATCAGTCGAGTCGATACTTATACCTGTACAAAGAATTTCTAAACAATATTAATTTTCTTACCAGTCCCTTTTGTAGTTTTTTTAGGTTCAGAAATCTTAATTATTCCTGATGTTTTCTGTACGCTAGCGTCATCTTTGATTCTCCTCCTGCCACGGCTACTAGCGGTTGAGCGCATGTAGTGTGCTACCGTGGAGGATTTCTTAACTGCACATCTGGCCATTTCACCTGAGGTAACACGTCTGATTTTCTCTACCTCAACCGCCGTCACCGGTTGCTTATTTATGTTCCGATTATTCCTAAGGGGTACCTTCAACAACGACATCCGTCTTGGATTCACTACTGAAGCAGTTGAAACCGACTTCGCCGGTAACATTTTCCTATGAACAGGTTCAATCGGCGGTTTGCTGGGACCAGCAACAGCTAAATCTCCAACTTCAACTTTCTTGTGTTCTTTCTCACTTCTGGTGATAGTTGATATCGATAACTTTGAAGTCGTCGCCCGAAACATACTGACTTCTGAAATTCATTAGTAAGGACAAACTTCAGATCAAATGTCTTTTGAACAGGCGAAAAAATCGAATGATTATATTTCGTTCATAGTTGCACAAAAAAATTAATTAATTTCTAGTTATTCTACTGATGGCTTCAAATACTCCTATTCAACTAGTCAGAAATAATTTCTGATTTAGCTGAGACTAATCTATCAGCAAATTACAACTCTAACACTTTAATCTTAAAAAAATTCTTAGTAAGTTGGATACATGGAATTCTATAAATTCTAGGAAAGCTTTTTTGGCCACGCATTTTTGTGGAAGGACATTGCACATACTGTTCGTGGCACCATAAGTAAATTGATCTCATCGCCAAAACGCAGGTATACCGACAACTTCACTAGCAGGTAAGGTCGTACTGTTCAAACAATAAAACTTAAGGAGTATTTTACAAAATGTGTCACCTGTGTCACCAATATGGAAATAACAAACTCGATAACTTCAAGTATAAAAGAGTTCCCTGAGTGCAGAGCGAATTTTGATTCATTCTACTTGACTTGAAGTTGCAGCTTGTAGCTATATTTTGCTTTGTACAATCCGTCTTGTAATGTTACAAAATGTATTGCAATATACACTTAAAACTTGCACGTCTAATTCCTACTTCCGGATTCTCAAGAGGAGAATAATAATTGTTAACAGCTCAGCTCATATTATATTAGGTGTCAAAGGCAAGCCAATCACCAATGCAGCAGAATTAATTAAGTTGTGGTTTATAATTTGATCTTACCTAAGCCAGCGGCCTTCTTACGAAAATATCCTTAGTTTCGTTACTTTAATTCAATTCAGTCGTTACTGCAGGGGAATAACGTGGATTGTCAGACTGCAGACTCAAGGTGACTGCAGTTATTAAGCCAAGACAAATATCGGACCATTCAATGACGAATCTGCAAGTGTAATGGATGGCAATTTACGATTAATTATAAAATTACAGACAATTATGCGCTGATAAGTAGAACGGCGGTTTTGGTTTTATTTGTAAGCACCTGTTGTAGACTGCACTGATGAGTAAGTCAAGAAAATCGACCGCTGACAGCTGACCGTTGACAGTACGCACTTCACGTTCACATCCAGTCCTACATCAAAATAATTGAAAAATGACGCCTTACTCAACAGTTGCGTCCTTTTTTTAAGAAACAAATCTAAATAACGGCGATGATGACTTTTTAGAGGCTTTTTAGAGGGCTTTTTAGAGAATCTATTCTAAAGAAATTTAAACGTTGTCAGTTGCTCTCTGTTCTCTCTCACTCTTCCTCGTTTTGAATTTCTTCTATCGTTTCATTTTCACTCTCTGCCGTGTTGACTGCCAGGAGAGCGGGAGAGAATTAGCGCCAACGAATACAATGCAACCATCGAACGGACCAACATTTCAATGCTCATTTTCTGACCTTAGAAATCTTGAGACAATCTTTTTAAAACATTTTACAAAAACCTTAGGAGTACAAAATCTTAGAACCAATCAGTGTCAATACATTGTAACATGGTGGTACTTACAGATTACCCAAACCCTTGCTGTGGTGAGGGTTCGATCCTTCGGACAGACGTGCCCGAGGAAGTAGTAAAGTAACACAACTCTAGTTTTTCTCAAACTAAGTCCATTTATCGTCCGAGAAAAGTAAATTATTCAAGCAAAATCGAATGAAGTTCATCAAATTAAATCAATTCATTCCCTGACCTTGAAGCGACAGCATTTTAGAATCATTACCTTAATGTATATTACAAAGAAGAAACAGAATCGGCTACGCTTACGCACTTTGTTAATTCTGCTTGGAGTACCCTCCAGATGACCTCCGACTCATCAATATTGTAAAATGTTGATTAAACTAAAGCTACGTCAAATAAAAGTTTGATTGATTATATAATACAATCATTTCTTTTGTCACTTTACAATTAATCCTGGAAAAAATACCTTCATAATTTGATCCGACAGATCTTTCGCATGTCCTTACTCTCCTTACTATACTTACTTGAAAGAAAAATCGGCGTTGGAAGGGGGTTAAAATAACTTCCGACTTCCGACCTTAGCGTAATTAGTAAACGAGAGTTAATTCCCTCCCATTGTTGCATTTTTTTGTTTTTTGATAAAGTTCATCTCGAGTTTGAAAAAATATTTACATTAAGAATTCAAGCTCAACTTCAAGTTTCTAATTGTTTCGATTGCGTTTTATGTGAAGACTGCACGTCCGCTTTCACTACCTCATAATCCGAATACCACTTTCCACTGAAGTTTTTTTCTTTAAGGTCAGATGAATGGGTAAAAATAGCCTGATGCATTGGTCTTGACTTTTGTCCGGTGGTTCGAATTTTATTCTGCCCAGTGCAAATTCCGCAACTTTGGCTTCATAAGCCGGAATGTTGTTGTTTTAAAGAGAAAGTCCATAAATCAGCTTTCTACATTTATTTATTTCGGAATTCGTAGCTGAAACTGGCCAGCAATATGCATGTATTACGTGCATGCATTACTCCATGTATCGTAGTTTCATGGAGTAATAAGTTGATTAGGTGAATTAGACTGATTTAATGCAGCCCAACATTATGATGACAAAAAAGGCATACCGTTTTAGAGAATTTGACAATAATGGCAAATAAGACAAGAGAGAAGTATGCACACGGATTCGATAAACAAATTCTATGAAATATGCTGCAGTATCTCCTTACAAAATTCAGGAAGTTCTAAAACTCCATGTATGTCCTTACACTTACACATATTATCCGGAAAAATTACCAGGCGACGAATTTTCCCTGCCGCTCAACGTTGATAGAGTCAGGAAGATTTGCAATTCGTGCAGGCGCAGGCAGTCCAGTGTCCAACTCAAAGTTGTGAATCCATGTGGCTGACCCATTAGCAGGTCATAAACTAGAATAGAGATTCCTGACATTCCGAAATTAATTTGTCAAGCATAGCATACAAAACTCAATCGGTCCGTAGTCCAGAGTCCAGACTGACGAAATTAAATCATTATCCTGCTTATGGATCCTTCGCCTTCATAGAATGAATTTCCAAGACGAGTTAACAAAGCAAATGAATTCATAAGGATGTCAATCTGGAAACTGCGGTTGAATGTTATATGGACTGATGATTGGTGTGCAAGGGGTACTATCCCCAGATTCTTCGAGCAATTTAGTTCAAGGTTTAATTTACCAAAATAAATTCAATTATACGGCGTTAGTCGTTTCTGTAATCAAAGATGTCTCTATACATTGTACGTGTACGTGTACAATTTTAATTCTGTCTGACCCAACGTGATAGAAATGACGACGATTTGTCGCCATAATATGCAAGTACTTCGGAATGTATTAGGTGCCAATAGCAATTTAGACTGCTTATAATTAATGGTGGGCAGCGAAACTTGAAGTTTATTTCGCTCGGTCTTGGTGCTCTCCACTCCACTGACTACATACTAACCAGTAGTGCAGTGATCGGGAATTGATGATTCATGTTTCGACTATAAAAGTGCAAAGTCACCGCGCGTACGTTCGTGCTAACAACGTTAGAGCGGTAATGTGTATAACATTGGCGCAATCAAGATAATTTGACCATTTCCCTTCAAATTATTTTGGGCGCAATGAAGTAACATAGAACAGTATGAGACCAAAAACAGGATTCGGTGAATTTAATGTTTTGGCTCAAAAATTGATACGAGAATAATATTACCAGATATACGGGCCAGTTAGCACACCTTTTGATTTGTGTGTTAATGTGCTAATTATCCCCAACTCTCAGTTGTGGGCGTGCTTTGGGATTCACATATTCATGTAGTTAGGGGGGGTGGGACTAATTAGTAAACTCGCTCGAAGGTGGAGCGTATTAGCCCACCCTACCCTACTCGCTTCTGATTCGTGGTATCTTATCTGGTCTGGATAGCGCGCGTGTATGACCTGGCACATGGTGTGACGATTGCGTTTCGTTGGCCATTACTGTAAACTTGAAAAGTCATCGTTTTTACGATTGAAAGTTAAGCGTAAGCGATTATAAACCAGCATACGTTTTTGGCTGCTGCGCAATGAAGGACGCTTGGAAAACGTTGACGTAAAAATCATCAACGATTTTTGTCAACTACTTCCGACATTTGTATTTAAAGGTGAAGGGAAATCTGAGTTCCGTTTTTATTTCACGGCGTGGCTTTCATTCATTCAAGACTTTCACAATCAGATCTCACCACACCACTGCACTGTGCACTGGTGATATTAATACCAATTCATTTTTAGAACATTTTCGAAAAACTATACAAAAAAGTATTAATAGTTTGTGGAGCATATAGTGAATACTCAGATCTCAAAAGTGTACAAATTCTCATTCGTTTTGTTGCAGAACTTTGATTTTAGTATTTTGTTGGAAAGAGTCCGTTTTTAATAAGCCACCATAACTTTCAAAAAATATTGCTTACATTGGATTATTCCTAGTTTTGGTTAGTAATTTGAAAATTAGAATTTAATCAATCAAAGGTATTTCGTTCCTGAAAGGAAATTTAACATTTTTCAAAAATTGTTTGAACTGATAGTTTGCTTTAAATTTATCTTTCATTTACTTTTGAAGTCCATATTAAACTTCCAACTCGAATAACAAATCGTCAAATCGTAAACTTGGACGTCAGTTCAGTGAGTTCAGTCGAAATAGAATTTTATGGAAATGAGTTGCTCTTTCCGTATTTCATACTCAGAAAAACGTTTCTCCTGCTCTAATACGTATTTACGACAATTTACGAGTATAGTGTGATAGTGTATCTAAATAGGGAGAATTTTCTAGCTCTAGCTTCTTCATATCGACACACTGACTGAGTACAATATACTCAAGGAGTATTGAATTCGATTGGATTCGATAGTATTTTATTATAGTCATTCAACTCCACAATACAATATAAACATCAGCGTTGTGACATTGAATCATCAGTGAGCGCCGTCAATTCCGACTCTAACTAGACTTAATTATAGTTAATTATAATATTTTACGGACGTAAGAGGGCAAGTGTTTAAATCGTTTGTTTATACAGATATAAGATATTTTTGACAAAGTGATTTATTTCTTAGCATCAAGCCGAACTAACATTTACAGCTACAGAATCGAAATGTTCAAAACTATTATCCTGAATAATGTGCAGGTATTCCAACTGGGTTTCATCATTTACTAATCTCATCTTATCATGATTTTGTGATTCGTCACTAGTGGTGTAGCACGGAGTTTAGGTCAGAATTACGAAATTCGGTCTACTTGTAAGGTACTCACACCGATATTTTTTTAAAAATGATTTTGACAGGTAACAAAGGAGTGATGGAGTTCTCAAAGCACCTCAAGAAAGCGGGACCGTTTATCCTGGGTCCAAGACAAGGAAAGTCTCCCGTACAGTGTATATCCAATTATTTAGCCCGGAAAGAAGGGACGGACAGATTCTACACAATTAAGGTAAGAATTTCAAAATCCAAATTCAGATTTTCGGATGACATTACCCTGGAATTTTGAAAAGTTGAGGGTGAAATGATATAGAAGGTCTCAAACTTATTTTATAATTGATGATTTTAATTGATAATCTGCAGATATTAACATTAAAAGATGCAGCAGAAGAAAATACAAGTGAGGATGGACAAGGGAAGGCATTATTTCATAATGAGTATTCCCTATTAAATTTACTGTGTGGGAAAAAAGGTGTCGTCCAACATAATGGACTCTTTAAGGTAGAATTCATATTAACAACATACACAGCTTTTACGGTAACATTTTTATAAATGGAATTTATGTCACAATCACTTTCTAGGACGTTGTTGCAGTCGAAGAGCTTGAAAAGGATGGAAAAGTAATTTTGACTGGAAAGAAACAAACGATACTCTGTCTAGTCCTAGATTGCTATACACCAAACGATTTTTGCCCTATGTTCACACCATTGATCAATCTTCAGAATTACGTAATTAAGCAGAAAATTTTGAGCGAGTCAGACGCAATTCACATATTTCATAAGATAGTACGAACTGTTGAAACGCTACACCAGGTGAGTTTAATTTTGTAATTATACATATATAGCAACAGTAAAAATTAAAATAAAATGGAATATAAAGCGAAAGTTAATCGTTCCTTCTTAATTTAGGATAATGTGGTTCATCGTGACTTGAAGTTGGGAAATATTATCTTAAATCAGGATACAGGAGATATTCATATTATCAACTTCGGTTTAGGAAAGCATTTATCGTCAGAAAATGATGTCCTCAAAGATCAACGAGGTTCGCCAGCATATGTTTCTCCCGATGTCGTCAGCGGAAAACCTTATTTTGGTCAGTACGAGTAGTTTATAACAATTGCTGAAGTTTTATTTGCAAAAGCTAGAGATCTCCTGTGCTCCATTTCTATCCTTGATTTTCTTTCCGTTTGTGGAATATGAGCGGAAGTCGGATAGGAAGAGTTCTATATCCTACTGTACAGGGTGGGCCGTAAGTAACTGCCCCACTTTGAATGGGTGCTGTCGGGTGTCGGATTTGTATGGGGTTTGGTTTCCTGGATAGCCACTGCGATTTAAAAAAAGATAAGTCTCTTACCTTGACATGACCTGTCACTAACTAACGGCAACATGACCAATTAGCTTCAAAAACGGTTTTGGCTGAGTTGGCATGAGAGCTTTTTGACGCGTGTAATCGGGAACCTCGTTACAACCCCGGAATAATTTTTTCGCCAAAATTTTTGATTCAATAATTTTAACAATTTTTTAAAAATCTTCCAATTTAAAAAAAAATTTAAAATTTTCAACGAAAATAAAAGTTTTTTTAAAATTCTCAAATTGATTTCTTTTAATACTTTTAAATTTTTAAAAAAATTCAAAAGTTTTGAAACCTTTTTTGAAAAATATTCCAAAAGTTGTAGAGGGCGAGATTCAATCAAAAATTTTGTCGAAAAAATTATTCCGGGGTTGGAACAAGGTTCCCGATTACACATGTGCACATGTCGAAATTCTCTCATGCCAACTCAGCCAAATCCTTTTTTTAAGCTCATTGGCCATGTTGCCGTTAGTTAGTGACAGGTCATGTCAAGGTATGATACTTATCTTTTTTTGAATCGCAGGGGCTATCCAGAAAAGCAAACCCCATACAAATCCAACAATGTGCTGCCCGGCAGCACCCATTCAAATTCGGGCAGTTACTTACGGCCCACTCTGTACATCTTGCCTGCGATCCATTATAGGCTATCTTATATCTGAAACATATACACTAAAACTAATCCTTTCGAGAATTATCAATTCCGCACGATTTTCATAAAACTAAAGCAAATGGATCAACGCCATTACAAAATTTATCCCGCGACCAAATCGCTTAATTCCAATTGAGTAAACTCAAACGGTATAGTTGCCATGTTTATAGAAATTGTTAAGGAAATGAACGTTCCGCAATATCCATTTCAAATCCGGTACAAAAGAGCGGGGTTATAAAGGCCAAATAATTGCGTCATCCCTTTATTCTTGGCACACACAGACTGCGACATGTTCGTTGCACGTTACTGGAACGTTTTTCTTTATTAGGGTGTTTAACTCGGATCTTATAACCATAAATCTACACAAAGCGTGACACCGCTTTATATGGTTCACTGAAATGTGGCTACAATCTAAAACTGGGAAGTTGGAAATTGTAATTTAATATTATTAGAATTACAAATACGAATGCATGATTCTAGAATTTGTTTTGCAAACCTATCGTATCTGTATTCATTTGTCATCAAATAATGTCAAGTCGTGATATTTATATGGATAATATAATCCTATTTAATGTATTATTGGGGTATACGGGTATGCAGAATTTGATTTGTTAAACTAACAGTTTGGTTTGAATTTTAAATATTAAAGGGAAGCCATCCGACATGTGGGCCCTTGGAGTGCTCCTATATATTATGTTGTACGGACAATATCCGTTTTTTGACAAATCCGTTAAGGAACTGTTCAGGAAAATAAAATCAGCAGAGTACGCTATCCCTGCGTAAGTGATGCACATGAAAATTATTAACTTTAATTCTTGTAGGGATCTTTTGTTTCCTAGCTCTAAGGCAAGCTCGCGATATATCCCTACAAGTTATACTTTATATACATAAAATATCTCATTATTTAAAAGAATTTGGTTTAAATTCAGTTTTATATTTTCATAAGGTATAATATTGTGTCCCAGGAGAGTATTGAATTGGTTCAGTCGCTTCTGATCCTTGACCCAAAAAAGAGATTGACTGCCTCTCAGGCTCTAACCACTCTCAGGAGAATCATCACGAACGAGCAATCAGTCCAATGTGATTCTAAATTACAGGTATAACACACGAACTCTTTCAATAAATCGTTGGACTAACCTACCAGAAGCTTCGTTTAAAATTGAGAACAGAGCTTAAACCATTTTAGCCCATTAATAATATATATTTGTATAGATCGTCCCGGACTGCGCACCAGAAGTCTCCAGGGGCATCAAAAGATGTCATAATGTGACTACAGATTCGAAATACTGGAGTGAAACCCATATTGAATCGGATGATGACAGTCGTAGGAAGGCCTGGATGTCTTCAGATTTGGATGAAATTAAGACATTGCTGACTTCCTCCACTACACCAATCGTTCAGAATAATGTGAGTAAAAACCAAAAATGTCGCAAGAATGAATGGAATGGACTTTGTGTCATTTCCGTTTTGCAGTTCGTAAAGTCGGGTTATGAAAAAGTGAAGCCGATGAGACGCTCATTTGTCCCATTTGGTTATACAGAAACGTGAAAATGTGAAGGATGATGATTCAGATTCAGCAGACCAAGAACCACCGAAAAAGATAGCCAAACGTTTCCCGACTCTTGGGTCAACCTCGGTGAAAATATTGAAAGTGGACGAGGAAGCACGTGTTTTGACCATTAGCTGTGTGCATCACCTCTACAGTATTTATTTGGCCAACAAAACAAGACAAGCGTGCACTTTGGGTTCGCGTAGTTCTGCCATTGCAGAGATGGCCCCAATACCGTCCTCAGAAATTGACACAAATTAGGGCAGCAGCAAGGACTCCAACAAGAGCAAGAAATGGAACTATCACTATTATCGAGTGGTTAAAAGATATCACTACAATAAAAAATATTAGTCAACGTATAGCATACGAATATTTAAATTTATTTAGAACAACATTAAGAAATTCAAATTCATAAATGTCTATAACTCTAGGCCCCAAAATTAAAGGTTCTGCCAGGCTGAAGAAGTGGAAGTAGGATTCTCCTGGTTCCTAATTTTTCTTTAAAAATGAAGTCAACGTGTGGGTCCAGTAAATTTTTAACACGCTGAACCAACTCTTCTATTTCTGTTTCCAGCATTCTGTAAAGTAGAACGAAAAGGTTATCAGAGCATATAATTAACAAATACAAAATACCTTGTTTCGAACAAATATTATATTTCACTCACACAACGAATGTTAAAGTTCCTCTATTTGTGCTGAGCCACTTTTTCAGCAATTCCTCTGATTCCTCAAACTTACTCAAGAGAATGTCAGTGAATTTTGATGCTACAGAGTAAAAAACATGTAATTATTAGAGTGGATAATAACTCAATATTAATAAACGAAATGTATGAAATATTTAGAAATCCGTCAGATTTACTTCCAGTTGGATTTGTCTTTTCGTCCATAATAAGACTTTTAACTATCTTGAAGACTGTGATCTTCTCAATGAAACTCCAAAGATTACTAATATTGGCAAGTTTCTCGCGGAGACCCTTTAACTGTGAAATGTTTGAGCCTATACCGAAAAATGAGAACAACTGTTTAATATTTAGAAATAGTACAGATATTTGTGAAAACAAATCAATATTACCTAAAGTGGCTTCAACCAAAGCTTTCAGCACAATTGTTTTGCTGGTATTCTCAAGCCATTCTTCCAAATTCCTTTCAAAGCAGCCAACAAGATCATCCTGAACAGACACCAATAGTTCTTTACGCCGGACAACATTCTCCTTCTTACTATATGGACAATTGTTAAGAAATATGTTCTTTAAAGATGGACGGTAGATCAAAAAATTAGTACTGATAAATGATAATTTATAGCCAGTCCAGAATAGTTTGCTCAATAAAATTAAAAATTGTGGAGGTTTTAATCAAATTACCTGTACTGATTGCCGTCCCCTTTTGCCAAAATCTCAACAATTTGAGGATGAAAATGGGCCGGAGCCCTTGGCTGTAAAAGATACAGAATTACCTTCCGTCCTTGTTCTGTCAATAGCACTTTTTCAATACTCTCCAACATTTCTTGCAATAGGGCCTGTTTGGAAGATTTATTTAACATGTAATGTAAATAAATTCCTCAGCAGTAATATATAAATGACTTTGGTTAGACTCCTGGCCGTTTATAATTAGTAAATAAGTCCTGATCCAGCAAAACTGTTATTTACCTTTGACACCAGAATCGTATCATCCACACAATCAAATACGGAAAGCATGACCATGTATCCGTGTTCCTCGGTACAAATCTTTTCAACGTGAGTCTTGAAACTCTTGACAATTATTTTACGATCCTAATTGATAATCCAAAAGAAATATCAGTAATCTATAGAAAGTATACAATAATTTCATCCAAAGATTTAAATCCACCTTCGGAGTTCCATGCCAAACACACATCATTGCGACTCTGGCTCCATCACGTGTATGCAAAATATGAATTAAGTCATTCTTGAGTAATTCAACCAAATCTGATCGGCTCTCAGCATCGCAATGGGTCAAGAATTCCTTTAACAATGTGTGAACGATGGTCAACTTCCACGGTGATCTAGATTAGAATTATTAAAATATTTAAACTTGAGTGAAGTGACAAAATATAAAAATACCTCGGACAAACTTACTTCGAGATCACTTTCAGCAGATTTTGCTTAAAATTCTTGAGAATGAGTTCTTTCTTCTCAGGGTATTTTGTTAAAATCTTGTCCAAAGTCGTCGCATCCTCATCTTTAAAGATTCGAAATTCTGGGCCAAAAAACTCTTGTATGATTGACGCCCTCTGTTTAGCGTTAGCGTGATCGTTGTACGCGGACTCAACAACAGTTGCCGCGATTGGTCGACGTAAAAGACGGACGATTTCTCCGTCCATCGATTTCATAATAAAAGATCTCTGCTCTTTGTCTCCGTAT
This sequence comes from Protaphorura quadriocellata, assembly GCA_034698945.1. NCBI lineage: Eukaryota > Metazoa > Arthropoda > Collembola > Poduromorpha > Onychiuridae > Protaphorura > Protaphorura quadriocellata. Next base: position 14,928 of record JAQGCA010001695.1, read on the forward strand.
TTGAGCATTTTTAAAACGAAAAAATGCGAGTACTTGTTCTTCATAATTGTCAATAAATCCGGTCTATAAATTAAAATGATGATGGGTTACATTAGAAGTCCGAAACTGGAGAATTGAGAATTTTATTAATTAAGTACTTTAGTTCATCGAAAATTGCATTTCGAACTTCGGGTGGTCCAATTGCAACAAGACATTCGAGGACACGAACCATATCATGAGCGAACACAAGCTATAAAACCCAAAATTTGAAATTGTTAAAAAAGATTTCAATAATGGAAGGATAAATGCAATTTATCCGCTTGAACAGTTTACATATATCCGACTTACTTTTTTGATATGAGGTTCTAATAATTCGTGCAAAGATCTGCACATAGTTGCTCTTTTGTCAGCAGGAGAACTCTCTTGACGTACGTATTCCCAAATTACTTTGGCCTCTTTCGTGAGCTCATACATTTTGGGTGCCTTCTTCATTTTTCTGGATTCTTTGAGTTTTTTCCGTTCTTGTTTCATCAATTTCCAGTTTGGTTTCTCATCGGGTGCGCCCTCGCCTGTGCCATCTTTGCTTATCCGAGTCTCTAAAAATAGTAAGTATAACTTTTCGAGAACTAATAATTTTAACTAAAAACTATTGATTAGATAGGTCGTGTGACCTACCGCCACCGCTGCGCTCCGTAACATATTAAATGTCTATCAAATATGAAATTAATACTTTTTGAGCCATTATGGTCACCATCTGTTGATTTGCGCTTCCTGTCCTTGCTGTCTCCTGTTCCGTTCTGGTGATCTCTAGTTTCTTCACCTTTCTCAACCTTCGTAAATGTCTTCTTCTTAGCCGGTTTCTTATATGCGTCATTCTTCTCTGCCTTGACCTTTAATGTCAGTCTGTCTAAGGTACTCGGGAAGTCATCACCTAAATTTATAATCAGATAATACACATCCAGATGCATGACATTGACTATTACCGTAGATGAGGTTAAGTCGGGGCAGATTGGAAATGAGGAACAAAAAAACACCAACTAATAAGTACATCCATTAATTGATATTCGCCGACTTTCGAACAACTTTCGTTTCGTTTCATTTTACAGCTTCTCATTTCGCCGACGCGGAAGGAAGGTATCGCATTAGTGTAGTGGCGATTCTACAAATTTTTTAGTTACAGGCAGGCACAGACAGCATGTATTTTTGGAAAATCAAAACAGGCCTGATTAAACTGTTCACAGAATAGAGCACAAGTAAAGTTAAGCCGAATTTAGGAAAAAAAACATTTTTAAAGCACCCAGCCAGGTCACCACAACTGTCACAAGTTGTGACAGTTGTGACTCACAACATAACAATGGGAAAAAGGTTTATCGTCATCGGAATGGGTGAACTGTATAAAAATGACATCGAATATAACACCAGTGCGTGCATTGCCA
>JAQGCA010001696.1:0-16337 GCA_034698945.1 Protaphorura quadriocellata
TCAAATTTTTCTGCTGCAAAGCGCGCAAACTGGGGCATGGAATAGACTGTCCAGAATATCTTTGCGCACCCTCTGTAAGGAATATACCTTTACCCTTGACTACTGCAACATGCAGCAACATACTACTGTCTGGGTCATAATATGATGGCAAATGGTCCCTTTAGATTTTTAACCCCATCCCATGCCCCTCTAAATTTGTATTAATGTTGTTAATTGCTCATAAACCTGTCTCTTATAACAAGGCCCACATTGAGAACAAAAATACAAATACATAACATTTATTTCATAAGTCCACCCTTTTAAAATTTCCATCCTTCAACGCTCCTCCTAATGTAAACAAAGACAGGACGGAATCAAGCCCGGAAGAAAGTGTGGGTGCAGTTGTTCATTGTTGACTGAATTCAATCAAAACATGCTTTGAGCAAGGTTTTTTTTAGGAATTCACTAAAAAATCAGACTAAAGACGGAGCGATGATACGGGATACATAGCGACTCTACAGATATCGTGTGTTCAGTCGCCATTTTGTCAGAAGCAAAATATGAGATTAAATCACATACAATGGCTTTCGAATTTCTCCCACAAATCGAAATAACATCTTCCTAATTGTAGTTAAGACGCAGATTGAGATAAATAGCAATTGCAGCTGTGCTTCGTCGTGTAACCGCCATTTCATTATTTTGTTGTCACTTCTCTTATGTTTTGAGGTCTACTTTTTTGATTCTCCTAAGAATACGCCTTTCAATTATGCTTCAGACGCAGATTGAGATTAAGAGTTGTGAGAAAATAGAGAAGTGAACCTTCGTGCGTGTAGCCGCCATTTTTATTCATTTGTCATCCGAATAAGCGTAGGGAAGACTTTGCTAATATTTTGGTATTTGAGTTTTTTCGTCATCCTATTTTTTGCGACGTGTAAATTATCAAAAGAAGCGACATACCTGAGCGGAACAATTCCCTCAAGGGCTTCTTGCACAGTTGGGAAGTATTCTAGTCCAATCCCCTTAGCAAATAGCGAGTGATGTCTGAGACAGATTTCAATCATTTTTTCCTCCACGCTGTTACCATCCTCAGGAGTCTTTACTTCCTCAGCTGAGACAGTCCAATTCAACAACAATTTTTATTTTAGCGTCAATCAAGACAACCAGACAAAAGAAAGACGAAGATAAGCAAATTGGAATGCCATTATAATCATTTACTAAAACAAAAATAACAGGGAAGATTCTTGGTGCATAGGTGCTAAAAACGTGGTCGGTCTCATGTTTACTATAACGAATTTTTGAATAATACCAAATAATTAGAGGAAAAATCGTGGAGTTCAATGAAAGAGTAACATGTAGAAGAATAAGATTTTCATTTTATAGCCTCGAATTTAGTAAGTAAGAGGTACGTCAAATTCGTTCGAATGGTTCAACAAGGAAACCACTTTTCATGTAAAGCCAGATCGTTTCAAAAGTCAAAACGACATGTTACTTCGAGTGCCCTGAACGATCGATTTATAGGCACTCGGCAGATAGAATTTGAATTTACTGATTTCGTAAAACTTCAGGTTGCAATTAATGTTTAATAGAATGATTAGGATTAACAATCTATTGAGCTACAATGAGGAGTCAGAAAATAGTTTTATGAGGAAACTTTAATTTTTGTGACTACGACACCTTGAATCAGATGAACGATTAAGCCCGATCTAAATACAATTGAAAGCGGTGTATAAAAGGATGGCGTCAAAGCAAAATATTGGTCTTGTAACTTGCAAGCAGATTATTCATGGTCTAATTATGCACAGAAAACATCTCTCTAGATGTCCCTGATGAAAGCCTTAATTTGCTTAAGTTCGGTATTGCTTTATAACATAAACATCAACGCAAAAATTACAAATTCTCCCTATAGAAAAATAGATCATAATATTTGAGAATTGTAGTGGTTCGAATGAATAATGGTACTTGTGAAAAGAAACAAAATCGGAAGAGATTAATGTGGCAAAATTTTGTAGTAACCTGAAACGGGAGGAAGAACTAGATCCTTTTTGATGAGCTCATGAGCGCAGAAACCACCCAAGTAGGACATTTCCATTTCAACTCGAGAAAGTCCAGAACAATCCTTCCATTCAAAACCAGAAACAAGGCAACGAAAACCAAAGTATTGGCTTTTGTCAGCTCGCACATAGTCCGACGCGGTTTCAAGAGAGAATAGCACTTCGTTCCCTAATTTTTGTACACCAAAAAAATAAACACTTTTGATTAAAAAGATTTTACCCTCAAGTCTCAACTTTAAAACATATAAAGAAACAACTTTGTCAGCAATCATACGTGTATTATAATTTAATCTCTTGTTTCAGTCTAAGTAAGAGGTATCATCAGGCGAAACGCGTTCGTATGAATTCGTTTTTCTAAAAGCAATTGAGATTTTCTATGGAAAGTCGCTACTGTGTAGTACATTGAAGGAAGACGGACTAAGCCACAGGCAACAGGGTGTTCCATACACTGGTTGTCACGGAGTGTCATAAGTTTTTTTTCTTTAAAATTGAGATTTTCTAGGGATAAAAATGTGTGATTTTTCTATGAAGACAGAGTTAAAATATGTTAAGATATCACATATTCACATGATATCACATGATATCATATGTCACTGATATCGTGTGCAAAAATCATTTTGCCATAATATGGTCGCATTGTGTGTACGCCAGCCATGTTTAAATTTCAAACAAGAACGAGAAAATCAGCCGATTACAAAACTGTTCGAGCTGAGGACATGACATTTATTTTTGCCTCGAACTCGACTACCCGACTCCTGACTCATCCATTCTAGCAATCAGATATTCCTCACCTGGATTACGACGGCATCGAAACAAAGTAGTGAATGATGGGGCAAGAAACTTACCGGGGAGTACGATAGCTTTCTGAGGCCAATTCCCGGCCCCTGAGTATCTGTCAGTGATGGGAATGTAGGCCGAAAGCCCGTCGATTTCATCCGATAAGCTCACAAACTGCGAAATGTCAGCTCCAAATGGAATGTATAAACGAAGACTGTCTTCTGCTTGGGCTGTGCAACATCTTGGGTCAAACTCAACCGTCATCCGTTGCACAGTCAGTGGAAACGCAACTCTATAAAATCCATTAATCAATTGTGTTAGAACAATATGGCTTTCAATTTGGATAAAAACTACATTTTTGTTAGACACCTAGATGCCCTGTGATTTGTAAAAGTAAAACGAAAAACGAAATTAAGAAATGCTGAGCCATCGAGACAAGCGGATCAAATGAAATAGGCAAACTATAAGCTTTACTAATGTTCCATCTGGCCAACAATGTTTAATTACTTTATAAAGTTCCATGAAGAAATGGTTTGAGATTGAGCACACATGCCCAAATCTACCTGCCTATGTTAGAAATAGCGATTATTGAGTTTAAAAATTTGTCTAGATGTGTATTATTCGGTTTCTATCCAACAGAGTTAATATTAATCTTGGATTCCTGAATAAAGTGAATAAACCCCATACATTTATGTGTAAAGTCTTAAGGATGACCTTGCTGATATTTACACAAATATCGGCAAATAAAGTAAATAAATGTAGACATCAACATTTACGCATATTTGTCGACTCATAAAAATTGAATTGTGCAATTAAGATGTAAAATTGGTAATATATTTAGTTGGCCGTCTCACTGCTGAAATGATTCATTAATCAAATTAAGAAGCGATTAAAAAAGTCCACAACATCACGCCAGCTATATTATTGTGTAGAACGGATACATTATATATTCAGTTATAGTTAAATTAAATTAAACTCGCTTACTTGTAGTGAGATAAGGCAGCTGGCTTGTAAGGATGTTCACTTTCGACCCATGTGTAATGTACCCCGGAATTTGTGTCAAGTTTCTTATCATTTTTCAACATAAATTCAATGACAATGTTGTTTAGCTCTGCTATATCAGGCAGAATTCCACGTATGAGTTCCAGCAGTTCTACGGAGTTCTATAAAAAAAAATTACACCTTGTGTCAATCCATTATAAATTAATTCTCATGAGTCTCACGATATGTTGTACAAACTGTCGCCAATTTTAGCAGAAATCTGGCGCCAGCATTAGTTGTCATTTCCTCAAGTTTATTGAATTGACACCCATTTAATCCATGACCCCGAAGAAGGTTCACTTCAAATATTTGACCTAATCACTTTTCATTCATTGATTCTCGTAGTCACAACATTATTTTCAATTCCCAAATATTTCAGGGGTGATAGGTAGGACATTTGGAGATTGAGGGGATTTGTGAAGTACCATACCAGTAGTACCAGAACAAAATTATCTTCGAAATAATTTGGGACAATACAGTTGTTCTAAGCAGACATTTGTGTGGATACTTACTCTTGGATCTGATTTCGCTAGTTGAGGCAGGTGAGCGAGGACGGATGGTACAAGAGTTGTCACGAATGTCGAGTTGGAAAGTTGTATAATACTTGGTGCTTTGTACCGATTTAATCTTGATTTCATATTTTCAAAAACAAATCCACAAAGACGAATGGCACATTTTCGTGCTTCCATTTCAGCAATTGCTTTTGCCTTTTGTCTTGAATCCGAGTCATCAGGATTTCTAAATAGCGTATAAAGGAAACTAATTACTAAACTACCGAATTTGACGGCATCTACATAAAACTAAAAGTACATTCCATTCTTTGAAAAAATTTCTTTATTTAATTGAACAGTTTAGCTCACCTGAAGTAAAGAATGTATGGAATTTGTCCACGAATTTGATTGGTTCCGTTGAAACTAAGAGCACACGAGCTAAATGTAAAAGTTGTACCATCAGGACACCTTAAAATTGAAATCCCTCCATCGCCATTGCAAGTTCGTCCGCCTTGATTTTTTAAACGAATTGCATATTTGGTCCCAGCCTGTACAGATAAAAATATAAATATCAACACGTTAGATTGTCAGAAGTAAAATTTTATGAGTTGTAATAGAATTTAGTATTCCATACCTTAATGTGCAATGCCCTTGGAAATCTAATCTCAGCTACATCACCAACACAATCATCTGAATCAAAACTTCCACGAGCAAGTTCTAATGAAGCCCACTTCGGTCCTTGCTGGTCGGAACTGTCTACGTAATCTTCCATCTGGAAATAATAATTTAAATTACACTACAAGATTCCGGGCGTTAAAATACTAAAAAAGTGTTTAATCACCTCTTGAAATATTTCCAGTTCGTACTCATATGACCCCGTTCCAGAATAAATACATGCACCGAATACGGAGACTCCAGGTTGATCAACAGTGAAGCAAACAGCATCAGGAGATCCATTCCCAGTGTTCCATGTCCGGCTTTGATTGGTTCGAGAGAAACGAGAAGGGGTAGAAACTATAACCTGACCGATTACATTCTCAAGCTCTCCCTGAAAAAAATTAATTTTATCCAAATTACTTTCTTCTGCTTAAATTATACAATTTGTAATAAGAGTTCCAACTTACGTAGGCACCAGACGCATGACAAACAAGTTCTTCTACCAACTTCCCAACTAACAGAGACGCATTGTACACCAATATTTTGAACTCGTCTTCAATTCTTTCCTCAAAATATTGAATGATACTCAACAGGTAACGAATAGCTTCCCAGAATGACAAATTCATTTTGTAGTAGTAATCATGACGATTTCTTTCAAGCATTTGAGCAACGAGGAGTCGATTATTAGACGGCTGTTTCAACTTGCCCCCTTCCGTATTGGTTACAAATGTTATCTAAAATGTAACGAACAAAAATAACCACTAAAACTACGACTATCCAAATGTCAAGGTAGAAATTCACTTACACTTGTTTCGTCAGGGCTCTGTAATTGCCCAGGTAGAATTGGGAAGATACTAAGGAGCTGACCTCGGCAACCGCAAAGGGCCCAAATGACAGAACTGAAGAGTCGAATGTACATTGATCCCTGGGAGAGAGCATTTAAATAAAACTATTACTGTGAAATTCATTGTTCAATTTTAAGCATTCTAAAACTTATAATGGCTTCTAATTGGATATGAGATATATTTCCGTCAGTGAAAACTGCCAGGGTATTATGAGAAATCATATATTCTTTAGCATAGCAAAATACAGAACACACATTCTTTTTTAATACCTCATCTATTTGAAAATACAAGAAATGAGAGAAGCAATCCCATTTCAACATGGCTGTTGGGTAGAACACCTGGAAACAGTTGACGAATGTGTCACAACATTGGCTCAAAATCTCGTCCGCATAGTCGTCCAAATAGTCACAACTGCCGACTAATGATAGAAACAAGAAACAATTGACGTCAGCTTTAATAAGTTCATAGTTTAAAACTGCTATGTACGAACCCATATTATCTGAGATCATTGCTTGGAGTACTGTTCTGACATTTCCAATTGCTTCAGCCATTGATACGTTCTCCATTTGCCCGGGTCGTCCACAACCTTGGCGGAAATTCGTAATGTATAAATTCTGACTACAAAAGACGAGAAAATATTAAAAATAGTTCTGAATGGAACTTACCGTTTAAAGGATAAACTTGATTAATGCTGAATTCCATAAGTCGTAGACAGGAGCACGCAATGAATTTTAGTAAATTCATCTTGAACTCATCCTCGGGAACTGGTTCATCAACTGCAGAATTTCGTATCGTAATTCTACACCACTGGAATAAATCCGTCAGGACTTGAAGGCTTCCCTAAACAATTGCAAATAGAACGAATTAAAATAATTGTAATTATAGCGATATATAGGATTTGCCAAAACATGGAAGGCGCACTTACATGACTGAAGTTTGACAAGAAATCGTTGCTCAAAATGTAGATCGGTTCAACATGCTGTTTCGGTGCGGAACCACTATTTCGTTGATCTGAAGATAAGAGACGATATAGAATTTGTGGAATCTGACCAGCATTCACATCAGTCCCGTTGTTAGAAATTTTTGAAGATTTGAAGTGGAAAGTAATTCTGTGGAGTTCAGAGACAAAAATGACTAAAATCTTTAAGATTTTATTCCAAGGTTTCGCGTAAGTAAATAAAATAAATTTCACACACTGGTCATCTGAAACCACAGTTGTTTGTCCAGTCGAACCACAGTCACTAGACGGTCCACTGATGTGTGCCCAAGCCAAGTACCAACGAGATGCCTGCGTAAAAGTAACACGAATTAGTATGTTTAAAAATTTACAAAAAAAGTACACTGTAATTTATCCAAACGCATTTTCAAACCTGGAGAGCAATTGGTTCCTCGAACATCATTCTGTACTTTTGTCTGGGAGAACAGTCGAATGGAATTTCTTCAGTTTCAGCCAAAAGTTCTCCGTCCCCCTCAACATCACCCCCTTGAAGTCCAATGTCATAAAGCTGCCAAGAATATACAATTCAAGTTAATAATGTGGCGATATTAATAAAAATAACAACTATGAGCACCTTTATTTTCCCACAGTATTCTCCACGTCCCCCAAATAAACCCAACCCACCCAGTAAAATATCTGAATCACAACTGAATCGAATGGCTTCAATTGAATGCCCCGAGTAGCCCCATCCACCTCCATGATCTGCAAAGGTAAATTCTCCGTTAGAAGAAATTCTTATCCATCTCGTAATAAATATATTTACTTTCGAATCTTGAAATCGCGGAATAGTCGTCACGAGTGTACAATTTAGAAATTGCTGGAACAACAGCCTGTTCTTCGGGTTGAACAGATAGACCTTGAATATGAGTAGCTACAAGAGTATCAATACACGCCAACAAATTTGCCCCAGCCTATTTAATATTTTAGAATTTTAAATCAACCACCAATTTATTTACGTAGAACAGATGTACTCACCTGCCACCGTTGAAGTTTGGAACCAGGAGCCAGTGGAATTGCGAAAGGCGGTCGTAATAACCACATGTTTGACTCATAACTTGGATTTCGGGCGGCAGAAGCAATGACGTTGTGACACTTCATCATATGAAGTTTCCACTCATATGTCCACAGGAAATCATATACTGGGTCAAGGGTGGCTGCACTTGTGGTGATGCTCCATTGGTTTTCTCCTTCGAAATAGGTACAGGATCCGTCCCTTCGATTTATCAAAATCGATGATACGGCTCTCGTGTGGAATGGCGGCGGAATAATAACTGCATAATATCAGAAGTAACTAATCGTAAGAATTCACGAATCACTAGTTTATCAAAATACAAAATAAAACTGACGCAGTAACTGTGTTAATTTTGTCGTGATCTACGTGCAGATTTGAGAATAATTTCCATATTCATGAGAATTTACCAATTCCAGAAGGGTTTGCCATCACAGTAGATTTCCTTAGAATTTTAGGACTGATCAGACATGCTTCCAGTTTTAAAACAGTGGAGTCTCCAGTAGCCCCAATCCATGTAACTCGACGTCCGCAGCCAACTCCAACATTGTCGAGCGGAAGGAATGTTGTGTGCCAGTAAGCGTCTAAGACATCTTCATCACGGCCCAGTTGTCCTTTCTAGAAAGCAAATGTGAAATAGTTCATCACGTAAGTAAACACTGTTCAACTTATTATGAACAATCTTGGCAATTAACTTACAGTATGAGCGCCAGATGTGTAGACCACACCATTTGCGTCCAGCGCAACGGAATGATAACTACCACCAGCTATTTGTACAATTTTACAGTCAGGTTCGGGGAAACGGACTCTAACCGGAGTCTGTCTTGGAACAAGGTCACCAACTCCTAATTGTCCCATTGTATTGCTACCACAAATGAACACAGTGCCCTTGGCGTCTAAGAAAACTGGAAAACAAATAACAGAAGAAGAAAATCTCAGTACGAGTCCCTTTGTATAAAATATGACGACAAGAGATAAAGTATTACTTGAGTGGTACAAGCCACATGCCACTTGAGTGATTGGATATGTGGTAGGAAGACTCAGTCGTGTTGGTGGGGATGAGGATGTCATAGCACTATCCTTTCCTGTAAGATCAGAAGTTGTCAAAATAAAATATAAACAAAAATTGATAAATAAAACTTAAGGAAAGATACCTCTTGGCTTGAGTGTTCTTAGGCGAGTATTAGAACCACTAGCCTTAGATGGTCTTCTCTCCAAAGGCTCCTCTGGTATCGCAGCTCCGTCTAAACATTTGTAAAATGTGTTTCTTCTATGTTACATCCTATAGCAATAGTAAAATCATAACTTCTAACCAATTAATCTCCCGTCTTCGTCAACTCGAACAAGATCTGGAATTAAATCTATTCCACCCTGATGGGCGTCCAGAATGAGGTAGTCTGCATCTTCCAGGCCTTCTCGAGCACAGGTTCGACAGGAGCCGCACTCCGCACAACCCGCATCTCCAACACCACAACCACATTCCCTAGAATTAAAAGTTAATCGTCATTTACTATTTAATTGAAACACGAAACTGAGTAGGTCAGCCAAGAAACTCAGGATTTTTAATAGAAAATTAATAGGACACGTACTGGCCAGGATTTCGATCGGGTCGAAGGGCAGAAATGCAGGCACTTCCATAACCCGTGCATTCTCTACAAACAGTGCAAACCATGCACTGTTCATGTTTCCACCGATGAGTTCCTGGAGGACACATTCCTTCTTGTTCCAAAATAGGGGGAGCTATTACTGCTCCCTCTGCGCTTTCATCCCATTCCACCTCGTCGTCATCCAGGAGATCATCTGTAAATCCAAGAATAATTATTTCTGGTAGCGGTAAGTCAGACTTCCCGAAATAACAACTAAATTACCGTCTTTAGGTGGAGGTAATGATCGACCACACTGCCCCCGATTATTCATTCCCATCGTGAACACTTTCCCGTCACCACTTAGGATAATACTATGAGCTTTCCCCATGGCAATTTGAGTGACAGAAACTCCACGAAGTCCAGTCACATGGCCAGTTGCTGGATCACAGTGCGCCGTGTCTTTCCCAAACATGTACAGATCACCATCCCTAGTGACGAAGGCTGATGTTCCATTGTTACAAGCAATGTACGTTACGTCTTGACCTTCCATTCGAATCACTTTCTTCGGCTTTGACGCTTTACAAACTCGACGAGCCTTGCCTGAATAAATTTTGAACGATACGTTAGCTCAAGTTGTACAACAAAAATAACTTACACACACAGCTATATATATTTTCACTTATTCTAAATATATATATATGAAATGTGGGAAGAGAATATCCAAACACCAAGCAAAGGCTTGTCAATTGAGGGTGATGTCTTGAAATAAATAAAATCAATAAATATTCATACCTTGGTCACCATCCTCTCCTCTTTTTGGAGTACCAACAAAGTAGGCAGTTCCATCGTCCGCCAGAAGCAGTGCATGAATACCTTCATGTCCAACAGCGCACTGAGTAAACCTTGGACATTTACTCAAGCCCAATTCCATCCATTTCGTACATTTGGATATACCAGACTTTTGTCCCAGACTTGCTCCTTTCCCACAATACAAAATCTAAGAAAAGAGTGAAATGTAAAAAGGAAATGTTCAAAGCTGATTCCATTAGGCCCAAAATGAAAAATTCATAAGACATTGGTTTGAATTTCACAATTTCCCAGTTCTTCAAATCCACTACCTTTCCGTGCTGCGTCCGCAAAAGTGCAAAATCCTTTCCCGCCGTAATGTATGAGACATCGTCGTCAGTGCCGGTGAAAATTGACCTTTGTGCCGTCTCTCCATCCCAAGCTAACCCTATTTCTCCTCTTCTGGAATCGCCTGTATTCAAAAAAATAGTAAGTTAACTAACTTACTTAAACTTACTCAATTTGTATATCATTCTGTATTATATTCATTATGACCTGTTCTTAATTCGTCCCCATCCCAAGACCACGAACTCCACGGACCAGGGCCACAGCACTCTACAGATTTTCTTACGAGCCGGATGTTGAACTCGTTTATGTAATCCTTCGGATCAAAAGTCTCATTCGACATGGTCCGTACAAGAAATCCGTCCTAAAACAGGAAAGTTCAAAATATATTGGATTGCATTCGACTCAGACCCTCACAAAATCATAAGCATTATTCTAAAAAAAAACTTACCTCTCTGGATGGCATAATATATCCTAAGCGACTTCCATCAGTAAAAAAAGTAACAGTAATATTCTCAGAAAAGTTGAACGTCTCCACGATTTTTAAAGTGGTTTGGTTTAAGATATGCATTTTTGCATCGTTTGGTTTTAGAACATGGTAGTATAGCTTTCCCTATTGAAATATAATACATGAAAATATTACCCATAACCAACTATTCATAATTTAGGCGGAAGAACTAATAACTCACTTTACACCAGCCAATCCAACATTTCTCCTGGTTATGAAATTTCTCGTCCTTTGCATAAATATGGCCTTGAACTGTTCCAAAACAACCAGAACCAATTTTGTACAAACCCCTAGAGCAATGGAGATACAGAAAGCTACCATCACTAGCTAAAGCTTTTGCATTGTACACCGAACCGGGCGGATCTAGAGGGGGAAATAAATTTATTTATCACTGGCGTTTCAGCAAGTACTATCTAAACTGAACACAGTTTACCGTCAGGAAAACTCAATTTAAAAGAATCCACACACGCATTCTTTGGTATGCCATGATTTAACCATTGCGGAAGAATAGGACGACCGACTAGAATTGCTTCAGTGCTCTTCTGAAGCGCCTTGAGTAGTTCCGGATTCTACAGAACGGGAGAACAACGTTACACATTGAATTGAAGAGGACGTTCAAAAAAGAAACTCTAACCGAACTCACTTTAAGCTCTTGAGTAACAGCGGATTCTTCACATTGGAATAGCGATGTTATGGCCTCAAGCATCGACTTTGTGTCACCACGAGCAATGGCCAAACTAATAAGACAAGATGTGGCAATAGAAGTTAATTGAGTTGATCGGGCGTTGGACGAGCTTGAGCTAGGAATGCGTGACCAGTCAGACTTGGACAAGTCCAGAAGAACAGAGAATATGGAGTCTAAAAATTAAAAATACGCAAGTTAAAAATTCCTACGTCGGTCATTAAAAACAAAAATTTTGATCATAATAAGTCACTTACCCAGTACTGCCTGAGGTTCCTTCCTCAAACTCTGAGGATGCTGACCTTCCAAAATATTTAGTAGTGCCTCCAGGGCTTTGATACAAAGTGCTGGATGCACTGTATGGCATTCCTGAATGAGTTGAAAGACGGCCTCCAAACCAATTCCAATTATCTGCAGTACAAAATCCATTTACAAATTAAATCTCTCTGCAGAAGGAAAATCAGTAGATTGACTTGGAAACAAAGGCAAACCTTCGGAAGTGTTACTGGAGACTGAGATTTCTCAGACGAGTTGTCGTTTTCAACTTCCATATCCTCAGCCGAAATCAGCCATTTTCGACACGAATCCGCAAAATTGAACTCGAGCACAAGCTAAAAGACGGAAAAAATTGATATTTCAAACATTGTCTATCTATTGCGTCTTCGTTTTTCAAAAAATTCGTGAATAGATCTCACCTGGCGTACATTCGCGTAAACTGTAAAAGGCGAACAGTTTCCAAGAAGTTCAATTTTCGGCATGGACATTGGAACCATTGAAGTGACGGAATCAACCTGCATGACAAATGACATTAATATAACTTGGAACATTTAAAAAAAAAAGAGATTCGAGAATTAAAATTTTGACCGGATATTAACCGGCAGAAATGTTTATAATCTTAACTCACCGGCTTTGTCTTCTGTTTGACCTTTGGTCTTGATGATTTGTCTCTCTTCTTCCGCTCATTTTTCTTAACGTGGAATGTACGATACAGGGAATGAAAGTCTTTTAATAATTGTACTACATCAGTCTCTTCGGCAGACATTATTTGAATGTCAATTCGTTCGTACAAATTAAAATGTTACTCGATGTGATCACTTGAACGGTTGGTTTGTAAATATGGCAGGTACGGTGTAATTAGTTTGTCTTGCCCCTGACCGATGTACCTAAAGAAAACACAAAACAGTTTTTCAGGTTAGAAATTATAAATATTTACCATACCAGCAATTTTGTCCATCTTTGCATACTAAATACTAACCACCATATTAGAAAATTTGACATACAATAATTTACTTTACATTATTGCTTATTTAGCATTTTAGTGTGCATTCGAATATCTTAGTTTCAAAAAATACTCTGGATTTCTGAATTCTGATTATCCAAAATTCGGTACTGCAATTTCACACGCTTTTCTGAATTTACTGAAAATTAATAGTCCACCAGCACTACCAGCAGTGAAAGTGTCATCTATATATAGAATTAATTGTCAATTAAAGCAGTAGCGACTACAGTTTATAAAACCCAAGATTTCTAATACAAAAATTGTAGTACTAATGACAATCAGTCGCCACGCTTTGGAAATTGGAAGAGCGGCGAATTATAAAATGGACGATACGGAAAAACGGAAAGTATCTGCCTGGGTAATTAAAATTAAACAGATCGATTTCAAATTACAATTCAAATTATTACTTCTAAACTCACGTTATCATGGATATTCATCCTGAATGGTAATTTGACATGACATTTTAGTCTTTGTGCCACTCATTAGGAAATAAATACTAGATCGAGCATGTCCGTTCCGAGATTCATTGTTAATTATAATTTGTTAAAAAACGCCATGATTTCTACTAACAGAAAAACTGAATGGTAACTTGACATGACATTGACATTTCACAGACTCTTCTGAGCGGTGTATTAGAAATGGAATGCTTGAGCGCAAGTACCCGGTTATTTAGACAGATTGATCTTTAACCTACTTTTTTGTCAAATAATAATAAAGAAGATTGTGATTTACCACTTGGATGTGATTGATAGATAGTTTTTAAATTTGGATGAATTTTGATGATTTCAGTTTAGTTTTGTGGGAATCGGTTGGAGAGTATTTTTTCCGGAGGATCCATTCCCTTTTGCCCCTCACTCACTCCGACCCCGAAAACCGAATGTCAATAACGAAAAGGAGGAAGGATTCTGAGCAAATTCCAATATTTCTATTCCGAAACTCCTAGTCCGATTCGTATCTAGACTCCAATGCCGCCGTGAGTCCAGCAAACAAGAATAACAACATACAATCGGCAACACTGCATACTAACCAAACAAAAACATTCAAAACAAAACACGATTTTATTTAGTTTTTTATTCGATATTTTTTCATTTTATTCTTCGAAAAATGGTAATATCCCCTACAGATCCTTTACACGTTAATCGGTTTTGTTCCTTGAAACTAAAGAAATTATTCTTATGAAATAATTTAATAGGTAGAGTCAGAGTCGGATGAAACTCGATGTTGGGGAGGAAGGAAAATGATCCCATTTTGTAGGTGGTCAGATTAGATAGGAATTATGAATTTCCTATAATGGTCCTATTATTTAGGGCTAGGTCATTTTGGGTCCCTGAAGAAGGGATCTGAATCTGAAACTGATCAAATATATATATACGGTGTTCATTTTCTGATATCTGATCATATTGTCATATAGTATCCGTTAGAATGCTAGATACCGTAAAATCCCGAATAGAAGGCGGGCACCTAATAGAGTGCGGGTCTTTCTCCGGCTTTCTCCATAATGGTGTAAGTGGTGAAAGTCTTTGACCTTCAACCTTGCGTGAATGAATAGAAGGCGGGTCTTCTATTCGGGATTTTACGGTATATAAGGATGCCTGAGTGAGTCAAGATATCTAGTACAGGTATATCTATCCTTCAGGTGAAGAAATGACAAATATATGTTATGGCGATTCCGATCTTATTATTCTAGTATAACTTATTTGAATACTTCGGATAAATATTATAGGGTATCTGGATCCCAGGGATAGCAATAAAGTTACTATCAGTTAGTCAATTCAACCGTGTATGACGTATGATCGCATATAGAGTCAAACGTAGTTTGTCGTGAATACTGTCATAGCTGTCTTACGACAGCTCGTACGTCGTAATATGTTTTATTTTGGTCAGACCTTCTCTGCACCTTTCCACCTAAGTAATTTTGGTATGAACGCCCGGAATGTACATCCGGATCAAGATTGTTCCCTTCCCGAACCACTGCCATCAAGATCCTCTTTTTGGTTATTGACCTCCTTCGCTACGCTATTACCAATATTTACAAAACCACACCGATCCGTCCGAGGCATGGGGTGTAAGATCCTATTTGAAAATATCCGAGTTTCAACTGCTCTATGTATATTAAATGATAACAGCACAATGCATTCATCTAAAAAACTGCAGTGGAAATAAATTTCTTCAAAGCAACCATTATATCATTATAACCATTTTATCTGCCTTCGGGATCGAACCCTCATCATGGTGATACAAAGGACAAGGACTACACCGCCAAAGCCCTATAGGAATTCATTCGTCTTAGAGGACAGACAGGTCAGGGTCAGGTCAGGAGACTGCGACTGGTCTTAAGAGAGAGGATGACGGGTGGTCTTAATGAGAA
Source organism: Protaphorura quadriocellata (assembly GCA_034698945.1). Taxonomy (NCBI): domain Eukaryota; kingdom Metazoa; phylum Arthropoda; class Collembola; order Poduromorpha; family Onychiuridae; genus Protaphorura; species Protaphorura quadriocellata. The sequence continues at coordinate 15,402 of JAQGCA010001696.1, forward strand.
GGGACTCTTAAGTTTTGAATTGTGGTGACACGGCGGGGATAGTTGTTGCCAGAATGGGTGCGCACGTAAGAGTTGGGTCCTCACGGTGGTGGTCTCTTTCTGCCAGTCTCAAACTTCGCCCCGTCCCGACCAATTCATCCACAATACACTGCTCCTTCTGTCTGTCCCAAAAGCTCCTTCAAAAATTATTCCTTCCAATTTTGGGACACAAAAACAAACATCAAAAATTAAAAAGTGGTCACTTAGTCCAGTCTTGGACGACGCAAACACTAACACTAGTTCCGAACCAGGGTGAAAGTGCCGCTATTCTCGGGTGTCCTACTCCTACGATGAAGGAATGAAAAAATATTCATCTGTGATAACTGGATATCAGACAGGCTAAAGGAAGGAGGAGAAGAATTTTTGTTCAAAATTTTGTGATTTACGTCGAGTTCGTCAATCTGTGAACAGTGAAGTGAACGGTGAAGTTTTTTTCGTTCTAACAAATTTGACTTGGACTTTGGAGAGAATTTCCGGAATAAGGGTACTTATGACATTTCATTTTTGGAATAGATTTTAAAATGTAGAATGGGAAGTGTAAACCGCAAGACTGATCAGTAATTAGTATTCATTATATTCTAGATCGAGGACGACTTATTTTAACTCTAAAATTGTATACTTGGCGAAGAACTAAAAGATTAGATTTGGCAATGAATTCCGAAAAATTACATAGCAATGCTGTCATACACCACCAGTCCATGTCCGTAGTCAAGAAGGGGGTCCCGAACCATACAAAAATTGATAATATGGAACGATAAAATGCATTTTGCATTTTAATGCTGAAGAATCAAAAATGAATCTTTTTCTTACTTACTTACTACAGTCCAGAACAATAGGCCTGTTTGTGCTCCCCCGGATCATAAATAGACCCCTGTGTCGGGGCCTAAATATGCCCCG
>JAQGCA010001697.1:0-16336 GCA_034698945.1 Protaphorura quadriocellata
ACTTATACACTAATCGAAGTCCAAGAATGAATTTAAAAATTTTGGGGCTACATGCTACCGGATTTGAGAATATTCTCCTGAATATTCTCGAGAATATTCTCAAATATTAAATGCTCGAGAATTTAACAACGTTACTCATGAGTGGTTCTAGAATGTAACGCAGACTCAGAATTTATACTAAGAATATTGCTTGTATAATGAGTTGTATTTTTTTGTAGCTCGTCTGGAATTTATCCAAACACTGAGCAAGAAATTGAGGATTTGTGGCATGAGAATTGTAAACAAAAGGTGCCTTACTCAACGGATTGCACAGTTTACGGAAAAGACAACTCTATCAATTTATTAAAATTCGACAGTCCGCTAACTGATATATGTGAGCATATGATTTTGAAGGGAATTCAGATCCCGTACACACTGATTGGAGTTTGGTCAAGTCTTTCACCCAGTCATTATGAGGATCAAAAATTAGGAGGTATAAACAAGTTGATTTGGAAAGCACCTGCAATATAGTAAGTATATAATATTAGTTTAGTTTAGTTTAGAAGAAGAATTAGTAATATTATTCATCTGTATAATTCATCAGGCTTTTTGTCCACGCTGAATATAACGAGATACTGTTGGCACGATTGCAAGATGAACTTGGTATTACTTGCCATACAATTATGACCACGAAACATTATGTACTTACACCTGGACTTTTGAAGAAGTGAAAAATACCTTATACTCTTGTAAGTTTTTTATTCATAAATGTATTCCCTACATCGTATCACAGACTCTATAATTGCTATACCATGAAGTTGGAGTGCTGAAGTCCCACATTTTCATATCTGACTTCGATTGATTTGCTTAGTTATGATTTAAAAAATTGAGAAGCTCGTGCGCGTACGCGCTGTCATATTAAGCTGAAATATGATGTCTAATATCCCACGGAGACAATACATATTAGCCACCTTGTATATAAAATTTTTCGACACCTAATTAATAAATATATTTTTATTTAAGGTGAAGCAAGAGGTGGGAGATATAATAATTACATTTCCGTTTTCGATTCATGCCGTTCTGAATGCTGGATTAAACGCCAAGGAAGCCGTGAATTATATTCCGACAATGTTTTATGAAGAGATTTTGACACACAAATTTTGTAATTGCAAGTCCACACCTGCAAAAAAAAGAGAAAACATTCAAATAACAAGGAGACTGACGTTGAAGATATGAGCGTGGTTTGTGTGTAAGTAGCTACAATTCTGACTTTTAGTTCAAACTATTTAATTATATACAGAGAGGAGGAGAAATATCGGGACACCTCGATTTGTCATACTGAGAAATTTTGAATACTTGTGCCGCGCGAAATTCGAGATGTCCAATCTCAAAGAACATCAGAAAGTTTTTGTCACATCGTCTAGTTTGTGATTGGACAATTCTCACGGGGTGTCCCGAGACTTATGCTTCTCGCTTTATATATTTTTGTAGTCATGGGCGATCATATGAAAATATTTTACCTGGCGATGAGATTGAAGAAGGACTGCAAAAATTTGTAGCAAAAAAGTTGGAAGGAAATATTAATATAAAGGTAATCAATATTCCTGTCATTTTTAATTTATTTTTAAAGAAATATTTTATAAATTAAATTCATTCAATATTTGTTTCGTCAAGATTTTTGTGATCCAACCTTATACCGTCGTGGGACTGAACTTTTCGTTCAAGAAAAAATAAGCCAAATTGTACTCAATTGTGGTCAGCTATTGGAAGCTTCTCAAAAAGACGTCAATCCAAATGTCCTTTTGAATGTTGTCACTCAGAAATTAAGGGATGAATGTGGAAAGATAAATATTCCAATGGATGAACCATGTATTTATAATAAATGCATACGTAATTTCAATTTTAATTAACATACATGCATCAATTTATGTTTGTTATTTCTTCTTACAGTAGAATCACAGAAGAAGAACAAAGAACTTGATGTACGTGAAACCCAATGTCGAAACAAAGAAATGATACTATCAGATGACTCGACCAAGGAACAATGCTCAATTTCCGTTGAAGGTAGGCTATATTCACTGATTCAGAATTTTTGAAGACTCAAGATTTAGTCTAGTTCAGTCTAGAGAATTCTACTAGCTCTAATTCTTTAAACGGCTAGAAGTCTGAGAAATGTCAAAAAATAATTATTTCGGGAGTGTTTCTAAAGGTGAGGATTCTCAAGGTGGGAGGGAGGAGGCAAAGATTACGTCCTACCGAATACACTATTAATTGTGGAAACCGAAAACGAGAATGGAAATGAACAGAGTGAAGTCAACGCATCAGGGTCTTGTGCCATTAATAATTCTTTATCCCCGGAAGACTTATTCTCACAACAAATAGAAGTTGAAAATGCTAATGAACAAAACCGAGTCTCAGCAGAGCTGCACGCATGTGAGCCATTAATTTTGAAAACATTGAAACAAGGAATTCTTGCAGTGACAACTAAAGTACAGGGGAAAAATGCTCCACTCTCCAAAGTCCAACCACAGATGTCAGAACTGAAAAAGAAGAACAGGAAGTGCCCAAAACTTGAAAAGATTCCAAACAAAACCTGCCTTTCGTTTACTAGACAAAGATCAAAAGGCGGCTATTAAAAAATTTTCAGTTTCAAAATTCCATTCCACTTTTGAGATTTACAAAAAAAAGTGAAGATCTTTGTGATATGTACGGGATCAAGGAAAAGAAATTCTCTTGTTCGATCTGCTTACATTATGGGAAGAAGATACAAGGCAGGGAAAATGATGCCTTTCACTGCTTCAAATACAAACCAAATTATTCCAGGCATTACTTAAGTCATCACAGATCATGCGTGAAGCGTATCTTCTGTAATGAAGAATATGACACCGCTAGAGATCTTCGTACTCATATGGAACACATGATCAGTTGTAAAGATGAAAAACATGTTAAAGACAAGGGAAAATTGGAGAATTATTTGATAAGCAAAAAGAAAGCACGAAATGACAAATAAGCAAAAGGCAAAGACAGTTGAGTGTAGCAATAAATAAATATAGCAGTTGAATACAGTTGTACCCATTTTGACTTTTGTTGATATTATTTGTACCTAATAAAAATGCTGAATTAAACGATTAAATAAGCACTTTATACTTTATCCTAATTTTATTTATTGACAATTTTAAACGACAAAATTGAACAGTCCACATCATGTAAAAATATAGGCAGGAATGGAGGTTGTGTGGAGATTTCAGGACAGAATAAAATAATAGTTTCAATTATACTTGCAATTTGTCATGCGTTTTGGCGCTTACGAGCGCTTAAGTAAAAATCGGCATGAAAAAATGAAATTTTCAACGCTATTTTGACAAAAAAAGCGGCTTAAAGCGATTTCTGTCAAAATACCGTTAAAACTTAAGCGCTCGTTTCAGTTACCGTGCCTTCCCATGTATTCGGTTCAGTTACCGTGCCTTCCCATGTATTTGGTTCAGTTACCGTGCCTTCCCATGTATTTGGTTCAGTTACCGTGCCTTCCCATGTTTTTGGTTCAGTTACCGTCCCTTCCCATGTATTTGGTTCAGTTACCGTGCCTTCCCATGTATTTGGCAGTTACCGTGCCTTCCCATGTTTTTGGTTCAGTTACCGTGCCTTCACGTGTATTACACTCAGCTGCCCTGTTCTCATGTGCATAATTTTTTCCATTGTCACGCACTTTGTTTCTCTCCGTTGCGTTGTCGTCACATTCATTTCATTGGCACTCCATGTGTGAGTAATAGACGGATGGGACTCTCCAGTTAATGGCTAACTAAACATAACTAACTATTAATTTGAGATATAAGGTTAACTAACTACATCTTGGACTAAACTCGAGCGTCTGATCCAACCATCAACTTCAAGACTGTCATCAATATCCATGCCCATATACTTGGAGTCTATGTCGATGGATGATTTAATGACTATTTCGTGTTTGAACTGTCAACTGACGTTGATCGCGTTAAGTTGCTATTATACTCTTCGTATTCGTTTCAACCGCCGCCATAGGGCACAACCCATAAGATAAGCAGGACACCTTTTGTGGCCTGGGGGCTACGACACATCAAAAAACCCATCATTCCTTACTTATTACGCCGACAACACCGTGTCCTACTAGAAAAGTATTGATCGGCGGAAATGTTAGAATTTTGGCTTGGCTTTAAAGTTGACCTAAAGCAAATTCACTTAGCTATGTTAACTCAAATGGTGATATTGGACAGGTTCTACTAAAGATTTGACCTTTAACATTAATATCTATTTTATCTTCGCAACCGAGCTTAGGTTTGGACCTTAGAGAACGGACGAGAGAGAAGAAAAATCCGCCCAAATGTGAACTTCCATCCATATTTACTACCGAATCAACCTTATCAATTACCTTAGCATCAAACATCTGCAGACAGGAATAGCAAATAGGAATCATCGGGTCCTTGAAGCAAAAAACAAACTTGGGCCAATGTTTCCCGACGAGCAGGGTTCAGATTTACCGATCAATTTGGCCGTACATGTTCTTCATTACAGAATATCTGAACGCGGAAACTATGAAGGGATGGTTGAAGTTATATATATGTCACCCTTGTATATTCGGATTAAAGGCATTGTAGGCAAGTGAATGTCCAATCCTTTGAATTTGAAATATTTATCGAATCTCTACCGTCCTCAATTTATGTCACAGATGATCGTCAAATCTTTCCTTTCGCTCAATCGAAGATTCGACTCAAGTGATTAGAGTCGTCTCATCCACTATTTTATTCCACCAGGATCGAATCCTGCTTTTTGCTAGTACTTATTTACTTCATTATGTTTTCTAGTAAGCGCCACGATGGCTACCGTAGTTCTTAAGTTATAAATAGAGTCCATCATTACTCTATAACTTCCAGTACTAAATGAGCAGACAGTCCATAGCTTGTCGTCTGCTTTACAACTACAATAATTCAATTCCAAAAGTCGACGTTTTCTGGGTTTCAGTGTCACAGAGTTTAGAAAACCCCGGCCGTCGATAATGGTCGGCATTCTTGTAAGTATATCGGATTTGGTTTCACAGGATTCACTAGAGATTGACATTCGAAGCATTGCAATCCTGAGATCCTAAGAACAAGCACATATCATCAATTTTAGTCGATTATAGTATCTATAACTGGTACATTATTGTGGTAAACCATCAACATCAAAATAGTTTACTCGGACAAGTTAAAAAATCAGAATTGGCTGTTTTTTAATATATATATATTTTCCCTCAAACCAAAAGGTCAACTCTAGTGACCCACAGTGGTCACCCAAGGTCAAATTTGGGTACAAAGTTGTTCTACTGATTGAGACAAGCAACTTTTACATCTATCATCCCACAGGTCACAAGTCAATCGTTTGACTCCTCATAACCGTGATTTTGACATTGACCTGTGACATTGTGCGTTACCGGTAGAGAAGTTACTTGTCTTACTGAGTGGATCAAATGAGTTTGAATTTGTGTGGGCTCCATTTCTTAGATTAAGGGGAAACCCGAGGTCGGACCTTGGTGACCTCTGCTGGTCATCAGAATTGACCTATCATGGGAAGCTTTGTTCAGGATGACAATGAGTACAATATTTGTCGTACCCTTTGTTTTCAAAGTATGGTCCAACCTCTGAAGAAGGAAATCACTTACTATAAGTATTCTAATGAAGACCTGACCGTTGAGGTTACAGTAAAGAAGAAGCAAAGGTTTGCAACTTTGAAAGTGTCTAAATCATAATACAATTCCGACCACACATGGTTAGCTCAAAGTTAAAATACACTAATTCATAGTAAATGAAGAGTTGAGTAACCAGCTGGGGATGGTTATTAATCCCATGTTTTGATGTTTGACCTTTTCTACGTTGCCAGGATGGGCATAGAATTACACAAATTTTGACAACCGCTGTTACATTCAATGAGTTCGCTTAAGCCCGTTAGTTCGCTTAAGTGTCGGATCGAGTCCAGTTTTGGCCTAACTCGACTTGACGGCAGTCATAACCCGACTCGAAATTGTCGACTTTAAAATTACCTGGTAACTACGTACACTTACCAGTACTATGGTAATTAAAAAGAAAGAAGCGGCAATTCGAATATTTCAGCTTTTCTGCCACTCTCCGTGGCTTTATGGGGGCGTAGGGAATGTCGTTCTTGTATCGTGTAGAACGGTGTTAGCGTATCAATCTTACGATTAGTTTCATATACCTCTTCACTGAACAATTTTTTAAATCCGCAGGGTATTTTACTCCCAGTTGAAGACAGCAGTATCCTGGAGTCTAATGTGGCATTCAAAAATATCACTTGCCTTAACCACGCCCTTACATTCAACAATCAGAGTTGGTCAAGGTCTCCGTTCTATCTGTTATGGCGCTCTTCTCACTTTTCGGAAATCTCGCAACAATGTACAACATTCGCCAGTCCAGGAAACTACACACGGGACATATTTATAATCTCATCTACAATTTATCAATCGCTGATCTCTGCGTCACATTTTGGTGTATTGGTACCGCACTGTCTTTAAACACTCATGTCAGAGCACACACTATGTATCCCAACTGCTTAATTAATAAATCAATTTGAACCGAGTGCCTACACGTTTTCAAACAATGTTTAAACAGTATTAAAGAACAAAGACTGTTCGATAAGCGGAACTCACGGTGACATTTCCTGATTAATTTAATTACTGCGTAGGAGTACAAGCAATTGTTTAGAATAACAGTATTCGTATGTTGAAATACTTAATTAGTTTTTGAAAATGGAATACCCAAGTTCTTACAAGCTCATGAAGCCATTCTACTACACGTGCTACACGTGCTAATTCAGAGGCTAATGTCTGTACATTTCATCAAATTGTGTATTTTTTTCTAGTTGGGGATTAGAGTAACTAACAAAACGACATTTACGGAGATTGTGGTTCCAGAGAAAAAATGCAACTAATGAGTAAATTGGGTCACGTTTAATCAAATCAGGTATCGGATGAATTAACGACTTTCGAAACAAATAATATTTGACAATTTGGCCATCGAAGCAACGGGACTGCCTAGTTCACAATATAAAGTGTTATTGAATTGCATCATATTTGTGAAGTATTGTCAGATGATTAATTCTAACATCTAACACAATGAATGCAAATGCGTTAACTAGATGAGACGGTTGAGAGATCATGAATTAATTTAGTCAATAACTGTAATCCGCTGGTTATTATATCTAATTGACATACGAATGTAATATCCCCCTATCTCCTTGCAGTCTCGTCCAATGAATCTGAAAATCAAGTTACCAAACATGTTGGTATTTTTTGAGAGTTTCTCGATCGACTGATTCCTCTGAAATTTACAAGTAGAAATATTCCAACTCAACCAAATTACAGTGGGCACTAATATATACTAATATATTTTCTTGTTTACAACAGTTTACTTTGAAAAGATTGACCAAATAAGAAAAGCCTTTATCTAACTATCTGTAGAATCTGTTGTAGAAACTCGAGTTAAGCCTGTGCTTTCACCCGAAAGTGTTCTATTTTACATATGAATGCATGACTTGACTGTAGACAAAACACTCTCTGACTTGTTGGGGAGTAACAAGTTGACCTTGAATCATAAATCATAAATACGCCGAGCCCAAGTTCATTTGCTTGATCTCGAGTTCCCTTCCCGGTTTGTCGGAATTCTGAGAGAACAAAAACATGCAGAAGTTTTGGTCGGCGCACGAATAGATTTTGCTCTAGATTTCAAATGCTACTGGAAATACCATTTTATGAAATGCTTTGATCAGACTCACTTTCTATGTCATTTGATACTTTGTGGGAAGTGAAATTGACCTGGTAGTCGAGAACTTTGCCCTAGACTCCTACATCAAAAGTAGGTCACTGGCTTGGCTCAGAATTACAAATTACGATTTAATTAAACCCCACTAATTAACTCATTTGTGAAAAAGAATAGCATATTCTTGAAATTGCATTTGAAGATGCTATAACTAACTGTCGAGTGTGGTGGCAGTTAGAATTGAAAGTCCAAGGAAAGTCGTATTTTAAGGGTCAGTGAGCTAACTTTGCTTAGCTCACTGATTGGGTTACACCTGAACTTTATCAAAAGGGCGAAAGCATCCGGTCGACGAGGGTATTTTCTCCAAGTATGTGCACACACTTTTTTCGGTAATTATCTTCGGTGTTTTAAGTTCAGTGTAGCAAAATAAAATATTTATTTGGTATACATGCTCGCTAATGCCATATTCTGATGTCAAACTTTTTGTCCCACTTCCCCTTAAAAGCGAGTGTGGAACGGAAAATTCCAGCAGCTTCCGGCCAAATTTTGTACTTAGCGAAGATAGTCTTGTTTTACCAGACTAGTGACTGGAAAAGTACAGATCACGTGCTTCTGGCGTCATTCCTATAGCTCAACAAGTAACAATATGTCGTGAGATGGACATTTTAATTGCAAAATCTTCAGAAATTGGGTCAATGGGTCGGACATCGGACTAGGAGAGTGAAGTTAAAGTTGAGAGTTGTTGAAAAAGCTTTTTGTTACTCTCTCACTGTACAGGGTGGTTCAGAGTTATAGGCTCCACAACACCGCCGGCTAATTTGACTAACCTCACAAATAACGTTCATTTTGTTGAATAATTATTTGGCCTACGGAAACCAATTCCAGGGCCAAGTGTCATTAATGGGTACTACATATCCTGATAATTCTGGTGACGACAATTCCAAAGTTAAAATGGGACCATTCATGAACGCGTTGGAATAAGAATAGAAAACGGGTCAACCAGTTCTAAGCCGATTTTCCGGATTTAATTCCGGAAATCTTGAATATCCAATCTAGAAATAACATTAGCATTGGAATGGTCTGAGAACGTGAACACGCTAAGAATGTGAATGTAAGAACATTTCAAAGAGATGGCTCATACTTAACTAACAAAGTGTGACATTTCAAGTAATGTAATCCTATTTTTCCACTCGAAAACAAATTGCATTTGCAGTAAAAAGAACCGGAGTCTGAAAGTAACGGTTGGTAGGTTGGAGTATTGATCCAAAAGAAAATTTCAAAGAATTGATGTCCCGAGACAGATAGATCCGACAGACTTTCTAAACTAAATTGGAAGAGTTTGTCAATAAATTATGGATTATATACACTACACTTGACATTAACTAAACTACGGCTGCTCTTTTTTGTCAATTCCAACCTTGAAATCTGGAATAGTCTCGACTCTCGACGTGTGCGTGTGTGAATACGTAAACACTTATGACATCCTCAATTTCTCGTCAGAACAATTTACTGTTACTTTTGCAAGTGAAACGGACACTCCAGAATAACTTGGAAACATTTTCTTTCGCATTTTCCTGGATATGTTTAAGCCAGAACTTTCGATCCGTTACCCGCCTACGCCATCGCCACTAATTACATAGAAATATAAAAGTGTAGCGTTCAAAATGTATGAGTTTGTTTCTTTCGACAAAATCTCGGACTGATTTAAAGTCACATACCAATTTTTTCAATTTCTTGGGAAACGCACAATAAGAGGAATTTCTAATAGCTTGGAGATGCCCTCTTACGGTTGAGAGCCAAACCTGATATGCATTCAGACGTAATTTGTATTTCTTGATCCGATATCATATATACGATTAATATAGTATTTATTACTCTTTTACTTCTATTTTTAATCTAAAGTAAAATGTAGAAAACAATATTTTACAGTAGATAGAGTATTACACCTAGGTCTAAACTCATAGAATCCAACTGATTTAAAGTTTCAGACTCCTGACGTGGAATATAGCAGATTTTTTCTTGTAGGTATTGGAGTTTAGAAAGTAGAGCAATGTAACAGCAGCTGGATTTTTGGAGCTATTTTTGGAGCTCTAAACGGACATTTTTAATATAAATTGGATTCGAGGATTTTAAATCCGCATTTCTATTTTACAATAGGATTATATGTGAACCATTTGATTTCGGCTTTTAGAGTAGTCAAAGTTGAATGACCTCTTGCTTTCATGCTAAACATTTTCCTCTTGCACATTTTATCATCTAATCCCAGGCTCAAATCCCGAAAATACTTTGATCAATTAATGCCTCAAATAAATACAACGGATGGGATTACATCCAATCCAGTAGACTTCTGTCCAACTCCAGAATCCGTTCATTTGCTTAACATCATAAAGTGGGTCTTTCTGTGATCAGCATGGTCTGGTTCATTGAGTTTGGTGAGATTTCTGTGAGTTCCAGTTACTTTAAGAACGCTCAAGATTTATTCGGATGACACAACAGTGTAATTGACCGAAGTGAAGCCATCAGCTGACACTTTGAGGGTAAGAAGGACACACAAATTCCCATGCTAAGTGCTTTGCAAAAGGCATGGATGGTGAAATGAATGTCAGTTTATATGGAAAATCAATGAGGGCAAAAAATCTTGGGACCATGGATTGATACAAATATTTATAAATAATATTTGCCTTTTCATGGGCCCCACGTGCCAGTCCCAGTCCTTATTTTTTTTACGCCCAATTTTTGTTACATTTTCATCTGGTTCAGGTTTAATTGTTTGGAAACTATATTTAATTGCTTAAATGGAAGCCAACAGCCTAGGCTAAGTATATAAACAAAAACAAGACATTGGCATTGCTCTCTACAGTTTGCCATAATAGCCTTATGGCCTAATCTTGCTGTACATTTGTGCGTACGTGTTAGCTAGGATGGTGAAAGCAGCACTTCCACCATACGTGTATCACATTAAAAAACTAAGCTCACCATGACTAATACATAAACTATGGATACGGCACTTATTCATGTTAATGTCCCCAATTAGAATGACAGTGATGATTCTGATACCAACTACAAGCTCTTCCCTTCTGTCATCATAAAAGAAAACAGCTCCTGTTTGTTGGCTGCCAACCATACTTAATATTATATGGGAAGCCTCAATCACGGGAACGAAAATGTATAAAAATGGTGCGGTTGTGGTACCATTATGCCGAACAAACCAATTCCACAAATTCATTGACGTTGCCCAAGAACTGTGTTGTTTTTTAGGTGAAATCTCGTTGTTTAACAATACGATACTGGATATCGGATTAGTTTGTGTTTCAATAGAATATCCAGCGGAGGACGTTGTAATTATGTTTCGATAATTTCTGGCTATTAAAAACAAGTTCATCTACGGAGCTTAAATCTGTGTTTCACATCCAAAAATGTTCCTTGTTACAGCTTAAGACGCATGTTGACTAGATTATTACACGGTTAAATTGGTTAGGCAGGTCCTTTTTCCTTACCTTCCCGTTGAGCTTGGGGACATTGTTCATTGGAGCTGAGAAACTGACCAATCGGGCATGAACAAAGAACAGAACGATTTTTCACTGTTCCTCAATTTTGAATCTTTACAAACGTCCGGAAAAATTTTATTTGCACAAGCGCCACCAATTGACGTGTCAGCTGGAAACAAAACATTCATTCATCGGCACTGTCAGATTTTTCTTACAGATTTTTAAGCAACACAAAGTAGCTTATTGACTGGACTTTGGTTGCGGTTAGTATGCCATAAAATGGATAGTTAACTATATAAATCGATGAATCGCCATCAAGATACAAATTCATGTTCAGTACCTATTTTTAGATCATGTTGAAAAATAATAGAACACATTATGGAATTGCTCCTTACTGCAGTGGGATAACTGAAGTAGCCAATGCATTCGAACAATTCCTCAAAATCGATATGTCGTAAGAAATAAGGTCGTAAGGTTAAGCGAAATTTAACTGTAAAAGATGATAGCATGGTTCCTTTAATTAAAGCAGCAAGCCTTGCTAGAAACCCTTTGATTCGAGTGAGCATTCCTGTAAATTTATGCCGTACAAAATCGTCGAGACCTCTACTCTTCATTTAGGAGAAACACAATTCTTACCTGAACCATAAGTTATTCCAAATTCTCAGTTATCATGTAAGTCAGTTGGAATCATTTGCATAAGAAAACAAAGTTGGAGGGTTTAGGCCTTTGGATAAGGAAGGTCTAATAGAAATAAAAATTAAAAAATATTGTTTAATTAGCCGGCTCATTCGCATTCTTAGCATCCGGATGATGTACACCCACGCCAAGGTATATCCGCTAGTATCAGGCCATGAATAATTGAGCCTTTGACACATTCCCATGATAGGCTTGAAGGTAAAGATATGCCTGCAGTAGTCGTGTTATATATTTCAGGAAAACCCTTGTCCCTTCATCTTCTCGAGTAGCCTACCGTGATAAACCCGGTCAAAGGCTTGGGTAAAATCAAAGAAAACAGCTGCAGTTATGTCACCTTGATCATCAGCTCTGTATATATCTGAGGTCTATCTACGAATTACAGTCTCCGTAGAATGATGATTTTGTTAACAGAAGAGATTCTGACACTTTACTAGTTGCATTCAGTATGGAGATTGGTCTGTAATTTTTTATTGTGCGTAGTCAAGTTCAACCGAGGTGAAGTTAAACGTCGTACTATGTAGTGCTCACATACAATAAATTATTAACTTAGAAAACTATTATAAGTGATGAAGTATCATTTGCAAAATTTAAAACCGTATCAATTATTATAAATATCATGGGAATCCATCCATAGAATTATATGGGGATGGATGAAGTGTGAGTATATCAGAGCATTGTTCTTGATCTTCATCAACGTCGACTCTGGAAAATAATTATCAATAATATAAATTATCAAGGCATTATACGATTAGAATTATTTAAAATTATATATACCTTCCAAATTCTATTTCCATATCAATAAAAGCCGTTTCACTAATACGATTATCAGAAAAGGTTAATTCTAATTCGTTTGAATCCGATGGGGTGATGCTAGTCGTAGTCACGGTCACTTCTGCGTTTTGTTTTGAGAAATCTAATAGATGATTAATCAATTTCAGTATAAATTAAAAGATTAAATATACTAGGAATATGTCATCCCGTCAACGGTTGTACCACAGAAAAGCGAGCGAAACGAAGCTCATCATCCTGTCTTTTCAAAATAAATGGGTGTGATTTTATCGCCCAGCAGAATTAAAATTCGGTCACGGGATCCTCCCCTGGACCCCTCTGAAGGGTAAAATTAGCATAGCGACAAAATTTATCACATGCCAAATACCCAAATCCTAAAATTTGAATCTAAGGGGACACCCCTTAACAGTAGGCAGTAATAAGTGATGCAAAAGTGACGCAGTGATGGCACAACTACACCCCCAGTGGAATCTCCTCTTAAAATTACAGCCCGATCGGCCCAGTAGTTCCAGAGAAAAGCTCAGGAGAAAACCGGAATTTGGACCACTTAGTCGAACAGAAAAGCTTCGCTACGGTTCGTTCGCTTCGCTTCGCTCGCTTAACAATTTAACTTTGACGTATTCGTGGACTACATTTGTCAAACTTTGATTAACACTCGTTGAAACTGATTGAACTAATTTCACTATCATTCATTACACTCAGCATCCAGGATGGGACAGGAATATCGTCTGCAAAATACAAAGTTAGTAAATACTAGTACTGTTCATAATAACTAGGATCAGTAGGCTTAACTTCTCTTCCGGATAGAATGTTTTGCTCTAGAAGTTGGTCATTTAAAATCGTCTGTTCAGTTAAATTCAATTGCAATTCTGTAAGGACAAAAGGTTTTCTAGTTTAATATTTTAATCATGTACAACATTAGAGAAAAATAGTCGGAGGCTATTAGTCACCTTCATCAAATATCTCATCAACAATATTATTCCCTACTGCATTGTAGTCTTGAGGCGTTGGCTCTGTCTGTACTACTGCAGTATACAATGATTCAAATTAAGAGCACATTTATTTATTAGATCGCAATTTTGTAATTACCGTCGTCGCGAATGTATGAATCCTTGGTGAACACAAGCTCAACAAGTGATTCGTCATTCTGTCCCGTTAGCCTGAGAAACTAAAGTATTTAATAACAGGAATGAACAAAAATAATTTTGTTGACAAATATTATTAAATTTACTGACCAATGAATATAATTTTTTTTGTATCTTCATAATATTATTTTGAATCAATGCTTTCAATTCTGCTAATGGCATTCCCAGTTCCAGTGGGGCTTGTGCTGGTCTACCAGCATTTGAAGAACAACGCGTTGTGATTAATTTGCGAGTTTTTAACTCACGTGGCCGGCCAAATATTTTGAAGCACACCTCACAACGGTATTCTTTACGTGGTAGATGTTTCAATTTTCCATGTGAAGTCAAGTTGGCCAGTGTTTTAAATTTTTGACAACATATAATACAAATGTAAAATTTCTTTGCTGCCTTGACATCGTTCGGGAATCCATTAGCCATAATTCGTATTCCTTGTTTAACCTCTGGCAGTGAATATAAAATAAATTAATCAACCAATTATTCTTTCAAAATTCTATGTTGTAGTAAATTTACTTATGTATATCGGTTGAAAATATAAGCTTTTCCTTGAATTTCCATCTCTGAGTATGACCATCATGATTGATCCATCTTTCGTACGATTAGTCAATTCCATTATATCATTTTCACTCATGGATGATTTGGGAACTAAAATATCTCCAGAAGGATATGGAAACATGGATGAAATGTTAAACCGAACAAATTATTTATTATTACATACATATAATTTTTACTCACTCTATAATCACGCGTGTATCTAAGCGAGGTTCAGCTGACTCAAGAGAAACACTGTAGCCACGGCAAGAAATCTGCTTCAATTTTTTAGCCGTCGACTTGTTGCTAATTTGACCACTCACTCCTTTACTTCTTGGACTGATTAAATCTGTAATAATACATAATTAAACAACAGCTTACGTAGGGCTATTATTTCGCCATAGCAATTGAAGGTTACCCCTAATACCCTCGGCCTCTGAAAATACTTCAAATTTGATCGTACATAGCTTCGATAGAAACGGGGCCGATCGAGCTGGGTTGGAAAGAGTTGGTCTTAAACCGTACGACGGAGAACATAAATGTCAACTCGATGCTTTTTTCTTGTCTTCAAATATAATTCGGAATTTAATTACGTAGTTTAAACTTAATTTGGATTCTCGTCCATGTTGTTAGTTTCAAATGTGAGACCGATTTTACATTAATTTTTGATAGCGTCAGTATGACAAATGGAATATTTAAACCGTAAATAATACACAGGTTTATTTAAATAGATTAGTCAGTATTTGCTTACTCAAGTTTTTCGTTGATTTTGATGATCTTGCCATCTCTTTTGTAGACGGTTTGCTAGATTTTTGTTGTCGACCCATTTTTTTGATTTATTTACACATACGCCATACGATGAACAGTAACATTGTCTCCAATCAGCGTCAATTAAAATAGGCTAACATTACGGTTTAAAGTTGAAACATATTATATTTGCACGAGATATTTGTACAGGTCAAGACGCTCAAACACAACGCGTTTCTACGACTCGTGTCTGATGAGTAAATAAACATTCACTGCACTTGTATCAAAATGAAATGTAAACATGACCAAGTCACAAAGGACAATAAAAATACGCATAGGCAATGTGGGTAAAATCTACACACATTTAAATATGGGGCTCCGCCTAGCCTATGTGTATCTAAGTTAATTTTAAAATGTTATGTAAATTACCTCTATGTTACTATAAAATTTTACTTTTTTTCTGTTTGGCCATACAATGTAATAGTTTCATTTTAGTAATGTGTTGAAAAGAGTAGTTTCCAAGTTTGATTTAATGTTCTCAACGTGAATGAACCTGTACAGGGTGGCCCGTAAGTAAGTGCGGGACTTTGAACGGGTGCTGCCAGGCAACGCGTTATCAGATTTATATGCGGTTTTCGTAATTTCGTTTGAATCTCGCCCTCTACAACTTTTTCAAAAAAGGTTTCGTAACTTTTTAATTTTTTTTAAATTTATATTTTTTTTTAATTTTTTCAAAAATCAATTTTTTCTGAAAAACTTGAAAAAAAAATTGAACTTTTATAAAAAATTTTAAACGAAAATTTTGGCGAAAAAATTATTCCGGGGATTGGAAGTAAGTTCCCGATTACACATGTCGAAATTCTCTCATGCCAACCCAGCAAAATCCGGTTTTGAAGCTTATTGGTCAGCTTGCCGTTAGTTAGTGGCAGGTCATGCCAAGGTGAGATACCTATCTTTTTTTTAAATTGCAGGGGCTATCCAGGAAAGCAAACCTCATATAAATCCGATAACGCGTTGCCTGGCAGCACCCGTTCAAAGTCCCGCACTGACTTGCGGGCCACCCTATACGTGTGACAAACTTGTGTTTTTCAAGACGTCCATATGCCAGATAGGGTTGTAAAATGCCCGGGCATTTATTTTTTTGGGCGCATTCGTGGGAATATGCCCGGGCATATGCCCGGCGCTT
>JAQGCA010001698.1:0-16335 GCA_034698945.1 Protaphorura quadriocellata
ATTCCATCCAATTCAGCTCGAGTATGGAATCTTGGAGTCACAAGAAGAGATGACTTTGTAAAGAGTATTGTTCCAGGTTTCAGATTCTTTCCAGCAATCGCTCTTCCAGTCTCATCCCAAACAATGGATTTACAACTCTTCTTGTGATTCACCCAGTCTTCAGTCTGATGTGCTTTGCAACAATAGAATTTCCATGGACAATTCATGCATCGTAATTCACTCTCTTTTCCACAACGTCCGCATTCTCCATACTTGTCCTGAGAAGAAAATAGAATTTTCGAAATTCATAAAAAAAAAATTATTTTTCGAAATTCATAAAATATTGTCAATAATTGACAAAATGTAAGATAATAGATCCAGAATCCGGATCCTCGTTCTTTTTGTGTAGAATGGGAGGGCTTTCCAATTACAACCCTCGTCTGACGTTTAAAAACAAAATTTAATTCAGGCTTCTGTTATTTAAGTTTAACAATAATTATTTAATTCATGGGATGGGCATGGGAAACGAAACTTTTGGAAACGGGATTTATTCAGTGGTGCTATACGATGGCTATAAATACAACGACAAGTCGGTGAATATTAAGCTAGGATGACGTCATGTCTGTGTCGTGTCATCGTTTAGCACACTTGAAAAGAATTCAAATATTAGGTACTGGAATACATAACAGAGCACGAATTACCCATTTAATTCCTTGTCTGCCAATGTAGGAATCTTCCTGATTTTTGAGGTCAATGGATTGTCGAAGGGTGAATGTTTCTTTAGTCGTCCCGTGTGTCCTCGAGTCACTCATCCAATTCTGGGTCACGTAGAGGTCACGACCGGACCCCAATTCCTCCTCGTCAGCCCAACCCAACATAGACTTGTTACCCTCAAGGGAGTAAGTTGTAGAAAATTTCACGTCCTCCATCCCAGTTCACAGGTCAACTGTTCAGGTCACAAGACACAAAAGAATTAGGATTACGAATGAAGGACTAACGGTAAAGACTTCAAAAATTTCAATTCAATTCCAATTCAGAAAATATAATTTTGACAGCACTTCACTGACACTCAAAAATATGGAGAGCCCGCCGGTCAGAGTGAGCGCGAGCTCTACATCGGTAGTAAATAGCCATAAAGTAGTGTACAGGGTGGACCATAACGAATTCTGTCAGCCATACTGATATATCGTAAAAGTGTTTCAAAAATTATCAAAAACGATTAGGGTGGCTAATATGCCCGACCATCGAGCAAGTGTGGTAATTAACCCCACCTTTTACATGAGCATCTTACTCCCAAGGCACGCCCACAAATGGGAGCGGAGCTAATCAGCACACCTTTCCGACAAAAGGAAACGTTAACACACAAAACAAATTAGTGTGCTAATTGACTACTATATCTGGGCATAGTATTCTCAATGGGTAAACTATGATCCGTTGTGCTAATACGCCCCACCCCCTTAACTGCACGAGCATGGGAACCTCATAGCACGCCCACCTGGGGCTAATTAGCACACTTTTCCAAAGTGGGGCAAATTAGCCCACCCTACCCTATACGATTTTTTTTGCTGAAGAAGGAAAGACGAATTATTTACATGGAAACTAACACAAAATACAGGAATTTCGATATCCTTGGTTTTGGTTGGTAGTGCCTTATCAGTATAATTAACCAAAGTTCCCCATTATAAATACAAGTAGCTGTGACTGGAATATAAGACCATCGATTATTGATGACGACTCGGATGCCCCCGTTTATAAACATGTTTACAAGACAACATTTAATTTCCTTCTATTTCGACGTTAATTGAAAGGCAATCGATAATAAATCCATTCCTGGACTCCCATGGTCTTTAAATGAGTAATAATATGCGCATTTCAACACTCTTTGTAAATTGTACTAATTAAGACTTGTACGATTAATTAAGTAAGACTGAAACAAACCACAGCCGCAATGGAAACTTTAATACGTATTACAGTAATGTTAAGTCAATTCGGTGGCATATGCAAGGAAAACAACTATTCCGAGTAACGAGAGCTCTTGGTCTTACGAAAATGAAATTATCTTAATTTGAATTCGGTTCCCATATTTTGAAACATTTAAAAAAAAAATGAAGTTGAATATGAATTCAATGAATGTGGTTCTAACAGTGACATGTTCACTTTGTATCTGTTTTTCTTTACCCATCGGTGTAACGGTATGTCATGCAATTATTTAGTTAATTTCTTATATTATGGTCAAAAATTTCAGTTTTCACTGTTGTCAAAATACGGACCAATTTTAAAGTAAATATTAAAATAAAGTTGGGCAGGCATTTTCATTTATGCGATAATAGCGCAGACGTCAGAAAATAATTGCAAATGTTTGTCCTTTTTTCAGACCAATTACGAGTTGGATGGAGGGGTTGGATATCTCGCATTTATAGAAGCCAATCTAGTGTTCATCACAATTTGTGTGATTTTCATCGTGCTTCTTGGAATAGTGATTGGATGTGGGCTGAGGTTAATCAAGAAACTAAATAAAAAACTCATGCATATATTATGCATCAGTCTTGAATTTAGACAATACTATGCTGCTGGAGTAGATCGTGATAATAATCTCATTACAAACATCGATTTTACTGACAATGTCCGAAGATCCGATGACGATGAAATTGAAATGTCAAATTTTCCATGTCAGTGCAAATTCAAATTCCAAACTGAATCGGTGCAATTGCAGAATGCTGATAATTTATCAGAAGACATATCGTCGTCTTCCAGTCCATCAAATTCCAGTCAAAATGAAATTCGTTCGGACGCCGTAAAAGAAATTGAAAACGAAATCCGCCAAGTAGAAAATCTGTTGAGAATTTTGCGGGCTGATGAATGTTTTAACACCGAAGATCTAAAATTTGGATTACCGATAAAAGTGGAAGCCAATGCTCGACCTGAAATTCTACCGAATGGTAGAAAATATGATTTGGTTAGCCAGAATAAATTACAAAATGAAATAAATATGTGCGAAGATATGTGTCCTGAAAGTACCGTACAAGATGTGATTCTGAAGTTCCAGGATAATCAGTTATTTTGTCCATTGAAAACAGAATGTCAAAATATTAATTCATACACAGGAGACAATGGAAGAAATGAGGAAGAAAAGTTGTTTAGAATGGATTACAAGGACAATTGTTCTGAAAATGCGGTGTCAATAGAAGACCCAGACAATAGAACACTACCTGACAACGAATATCAAACGGGCACACTAGAAAATCAAGAAATATTAGTGCAAGCGATACTGTCGGATGAAGCTCAGACTTATGAAAATTTGATTCGTTTAGAAATTGGAAAAAGTGTTCCCTTAGATATACGAGAAGAACCAACTATCAATTCGAAGCTAACGGAAAACAATTTAAGTGAAGCGGTACCGTCGGTTGATCAACAATTGAGTTCCAGCAGAGACGAAACCTCAAAAGAACCGGACTGCAATTCCAGTAATAAGACGGAATGCCTTGAAAAGCGTAAAGAAGAAATCCACGACTCGAAGTCAGCAGAACAGAACTTAAGTGAACCGAGATCATTCGATGAAGAACTAAATTTTAAAAAGAACAAAACTGCACAATTTGAACCAGTCTTTCCAAATCTTCGAGAACAAATTCAAGATCCGAAATATCTGGAACACGAATTACGTGTAGAGAGGCCGTCCGTTGAAGAACAATTGAGTTCGAAACAAAATAAAGCTTCAAAATTTGAAACGAACTGTACGGGAAGAGATGAAATGAACAGTTTTCAAAATGTTGAACTACAAATTCACGACTCGAAGCCAGTAGAACAGAATTTAAGTGAAGTGAGAACATCGACAGAAGAGCAATTAAGTGCTGAAAGAAACGCGTCTTCAAAATTTCAACCATCCCTTACTGCCAATGATCAAACGGGAGGTTTTCAAAATGTTACAGATCAAATTCTGGACATCATATTAGTTGAGCAGAATTGTAATGAGGCGAGACCATTCATGGAAGAACAGTTCGGTTCTGAAAGCAACTATTTGTCAAAATTTGAAAGCCACTGTTCCGCTAATGATGACATAGGCAGCATGCAAAATATTAATGAACAAATTCTCGACTCGAAACCAGAAGAACAGAAGTTAAATGAGGCTAGACTATCCTTTGAAGAACAATTGGGTTCTGATAGAATCGCAAATTCTAACTGGGAATCTGACTATACTGGAAATGATAACAAGGCAAGCATTGTAATCCTTGAAGAACGAATTCTCGAGTCGAGACTAATTGGACAGACTTTTAGTGAAACTATGCCATCCGCTGATGAGAAATCTGGTGATAGAAAAGGCAATACCTCAAACGGTACTAAAAATGATGAGATCGAATACCTTCTGAACGTTAAGGAACGGTTCCCCTATTTTGAAGATGTAAAGCAGAATCTAAGTGGAACGAGGCCATCCATTGACGGGCAATTGAGTCCTGCAAGGATCAATACTTCGAAAATTGAACATGACGATGCTGACAATGATGAAATCAAATGCTTTCAAAACCTTGTAGACCAAAGTCTCGCCTCCAAAGTTACACAGAATATTAGTGAAGCGATGCCATCTGCTGAAAAACAAATGAGTTATGAAAGAAAAACATCAAGCTGTGCTACAAACGCAAATGATGAGATGGAATACATTCGAAATGCTGAAGCACGAAGTATAAACTTTGAAGAAGCGAAGCAGACTTCAAGTGAAGCGAGACCATCGATTGATGAACAATTTAGTTCCAAAAGGATTGAATCTTCAAAATCATCTGAGTCTGGCTATACTGCGACCGACGAAATCGAAAACGTTCAAAACCTTGAAGCACAAATTCTCGATTTAAAACTAATTACAACAAATTTTATTGAACCGATGCCATCAGCTGAAGATCAATTGAGTTCTGCAAGAAACAAAAGTTACAAATGTACTTCAAATGATGAGATCGAATACTTTCAGAATGTTGACGAACAAATTCAGAGCTTTCAAGAAGTAGAACAGAATTCAAGTAAATCGAGGCCATCCGCTGAAGAAAAATTGAATTCCAAGAGAAACAAAACTTTAAACATGGCAACAAATGATGAGATCGAATATAATCAAAATTTTGAGGTACAAATTCCCAACTTTCAAGAAGTAGAACAGAATTCAAGTAAATCGAGGCCATCCGCTGAAGAAAAATTGAATTCCAAGAGGAACAATACTTTAAACATGGCAACAAACGATGAGATCCAATACAATCAAAATTTTGAAGAACAAACTCCCAACTTTCAAGAAGTAGAACAGAATTCAAGTGAAACGAGGCCAACCATTGAAGAAAAATTGAATTCCAAGAGAAACAAAACTTTAAACATGGCAACAAATTATGAGATCGAATATAATCAAAATTTTGAAGAACAAATTCCCAACTTTGATAAAGTGGAACAGAACTCGAGTAAATCGAGGCCATCCGCAGAACAATTGACTTATAAAAGAAACACTGCAGAAACTGAACCTCTCTGTACTGGAATGCACAGTGACATCGAATGCACTCAAGGCCTTGAAGAACAAATTCTTGACTCAAAACTCTTACAACCGATTCTAAATCTAAGGGATGCGAAGTCCACCATTGCAGAACAACTGAGTTCTAAAATAAATAAAACTTCAAAATCTGAACCGGACTTTACTGCAAATGATAAGAACGACGACGCCTCTGAACAGCTTGAAAAACAAATTCTCGACACGAAACTGGCCGAAAAGAATATAATCAAAATGAGGACATCCGTTCAAGAGCAATTGAGTTCTACGAGAAATGAAGCACTAGAATTTGAACCAGACTGTGCTAAAATTAAAGAGTTTGAATGCCTTGAAAACGTTGATGAACCAATTATCAACTCAAAACTGGCAGAACAGAACGTAAGTGAAGCGAGGACACCCATTGATGAACAATTGCAACCTGCGAGAGGCAACACTGCAGAATATAGAGCAGTCTGTAATGGAAAGGACTTGATACAATGCTTTGGAAGCCTGGAAGATATTCTCGACAAGAAACAAGCGGAGAAAAATTTAAGTCGAGCGAAGTCATTCCTGGATAAACAAGTGTGTTCAAAGCGAAACACAACTTCGAAATTGGAACCGAACTCTACTGCAACAAATGAAATAGAACGCTCTCGAAGCCTCGAAGGAAAAATTCTCGAGAAAAAACAAGCGGAAAGAAATTTAAGTGAAGCGACGACATCCGCGGATGAACAATTGAGAGAACGATACAAAACTTCACAATTGGAACCGAACTGCACTGCAAAGGTCGAAATGGAATGCTTTCAAAACCTGGAAGAAGAAATTCTGGACAAGAAACCAATGGGGAAACATTTAAGTGGACCAAAGCTACCCGTGGATGATAAACAATTTATTTCAAAACGAAACGAAACTTCGAAATTGAAACCGAACTGTACTGCGACAGATGAAATAGAATGCTTTCGAAGCCTGGAAGGAGAATTTCTCAAGAAAAAACAAGCCAAGAAAAATTTAAGTAAAGCGAAGCCATCCGCGGATGAACAATTGAGTTCGGATCGATACAAAACTTCAAAATTGGAACCGAACTGCACTGCAAATGTAGAGATGGAATGCTATCAAAATCTGGAAGAAGAAATTCTGGACAAGAAACAAGTGGATGGAACCTTACGCGACGTAAAGACAGCCCTGGAAGAACAATTAAGTTCAGAACGTTCAAAATTGGAACCGAACTGTACTGCGACAGATGAAATTGAATGCTTTCAAAGCCTGGATGAAGAAATTCTCGACAAGAAAAAAGTGGAAGAATACTTAAGTGACGCAAAGGCAGCCCTGGAAGAACAATTAAGTTCAGATCGTTTGAAACTGGAAACGAACTGTACTTTGACAAAGGAGACGGAACGCTTTCGAGGCCTAGAAGAACAAACTCAGGACCCGAAGTTAGTAGAAGAAAACATAATTGAGAAAAGGCAACCCGTTGTAGAAGAATTAATTTCGCGAGAAAATAACATTTCAAAATTGGAACGGAACTGGACCAGAAACGCATTTGACGATATCCAATGCCTTCTAAATGTTGAAAATCAGATTCTGGACTCGAAGGATGTAGAAAAGGACTTAAGCGAGTCGAGGCCTCCAGTTGATGAAAAGCTGAGTTATAAAAGAAACAACACTTTAAGATCTGAAACAAATGAAGACCTGGTATGCATTGAAATCATCGAAGAACAAGTTCTGGGCTCGAATCTGGCAAATCAGAATTTAAGTGAAGCGAGGTCATCCGAAAAGCAAACTCTCGACCCGAAAGCAGTCAAATCTGCAGCGAGTCCATCCGTTCAAGATCAAATAGATTTAGTACGAAACAAAAATTCAATATTTGAAGCAGAATGTGTAGGGAATGATGACATCGAATACTTTCAACACCTCGAAGAACAAATTCTTGACTCGAAAATAGTAGAACAGGATTTAAGTGAAATGTGCTCAACTGTGGACGAACAATTGAGAGCTAACAAAAAGCTTACTTCAAAATTCGAATCAGATTTTGTTGCAAATAATGATATCGAATATATTCAAAAGCTTGAAGAACAAATTATTCACGACTCAAAACTTGTAGATCAAAATTTTCAGCCATGCGTTGAAGATCAAACACAACACAACGTTATACGACTGAATATGGTTACTGTTTGCCAGAACGAAGTCGAATCTCAGCAGGAATTTAGTGAGACTGAAAATGTGACCCGCGTAGAGAATATTTACGAAGTTGAGATAATTAATAGACATTTGCAGCAAATTATTAATGAAACAACAGATAACGTCAATATAAACAATGTCAACATCACAAACGAATACAATGTGGTCGAGTCAACAAACATTACAACAAATGAAAACAATACTGTGATTCAGAGACATGAAACTTTGGAAATACAGGAATGTATTTCCGAAAACGTAGTTAATGTGACAAACCTGGACACACTCACCGAAATTAGTAACAATGTCCATAGCACGGAGACATATAGCGCGGAACAACGGAATATGTACAATAATACAACAGTCAGAAATTCGGACAGCACTTTTGAAACTACTCAAGACACTAAGAACATAAGAGAGACAGAAATTCACGTAAAAAGTTATATAGAAAATCGTATAAGTAAACAAGAAGGAAATGCACAAAACCTCAGCGAAATGATCAATTTCTACAACTCGAGAGACGACGTAGATTTCAAAGAAACAAGCAATTTACAGAATAATGAGCGCAGAATAGTGAATTCGACACAGCAGGTGATCAACTCAGATGGAGTCACTTTCCAGAATAAAGAACTGTTGGGAGATAATGACATTAAGAAGCAAGATGATCTTCATGAAATTATGGTAATTAATAACAGCGGAAGTAATGCAGTGAACACTGGTGAATGCGATTCGATGAAGACAGATACCAAAACGAAAGATTTGCCGATATCATTGGAGAGGCGCCCCTTAGATATAAATATTTCAGAAGACATCACTAAACTAGCAAATATTGGAAGCGAACGAGTTACAGATGAAGAAATCCAAACACCTTTTCAGGAAGATAACGCAGACGGTCAGGAGAATACAAAATCACGACAACACTTGACACAGAGGACAAAATATGATAATAAACAAAATCAGAATACATACATCGAAGAAAAACGTATCGATGAAATAGTTTTTGATAATTTCCTAAGCGAAACCAGTCGTACGCCTAAGAATAAATTCGAAAATAATTCTAAAGAGACCGAAGAAGATACAATAAAATTGCAGGAGAATAGTGAACTGAAATTAACAATACATGCCTCGGAAATTAAATCCACTCCAGCTGAAGACATGCATTTGGAACACAGAAAAGAATATTCTACACTTCCGGTGGTTGATACCAATTCGACTATATCAGAAGAGACAAATGCAAATCCCAGTTCTAAAAAACAACCGCGAAAAATATGTCTCGGCCTATCGCATTGTTCTAAACGTATCAAAATCAATTTGAGAACTGATAATGTTTAGCATTCTTTTGTTCACTATATCTTTCCTTGAAATAAATTGAACATCTATTAGCGATGATCCGTAATTATATTAGTGTAAAAGTGAACTTAATTCACGTAAATGAGATATTAAAAAATCCTAATGTTAGGGTTAATCGACAAAAAATAAAACTTAACATTAATACGTAAATTTATTTCAAACGTACTAAAAATGAGCGTACGAATGAGTACGAATGAGCGTACAACGTTAGAGCAAAATTAGAAACATTTTAAAGGAATCAGTATTCGTCTAGGTATTTCAAATTCTAAACAAAAATATTGCCTGAAAGTATTAAAGATTTTATTTCCTGACCCATTTCTTAATAGTATATGTTGACTTTTATTTTTCATTCTAAATTGGGATTGGGGGATTCCCAATCCCAATCCGTCTTACCTTTTCTTCACTCAAATCCAAATCATAACAGTGGACTGTTAGCATAAATGTATTTTTAGAATTCTCTACTTTTAGCAGTGCCTGGAACGTAATGCGGACTTGACACAGTTACTCACTAAACGGAAATTATAATTCATTCAGTAACTCTACTATATGTTTGTGTTTTCGTGTTTCATTTTTAATTATTTCCAATCGGAAAATGAATTTAAATACGAAAAAAAAGTGAATTCTGGATTAAATTAACATGAACTACTAATTTTCTGAAATTAAAAAGTGCAAAAATCCATCTAAAATAGAGACACCGTATTTTATTGTTCCGAGAAAGTGAGATGTACAAGCTGCTAAACGATCATTTAATATTTATTGAAGTGACATTAATTTTGAAAAAGGCCCAAGTGGTGATAATTTTGAAAATAATCAGAGTTCCGTCCGATCGCTTTGTTTAAAAATATGTGTGTATAAAAACTCGAGTACGATTTATGAGACCAATTACTCTCGACTTTTCTGGTAAAGTGTACAAAACATAAATACTATATTTCTTTTGACACACTGAGTTTGGTCCTTGTCTTGTGGAACAAGGAGTGGCTGACAAGTATTATGTGTCTCCCTGTACAGTCCAGATCACCTGTCATCAGTTTTCAAAAATTCTTTGCAGAATCATTATTTTGCTTGCACAAATGTCCAAATTAAATCCACGAAGCCGAAGATCAAGTCTTGAATCATCACAGAAAATTGAATTCAATCAACCAACCCCAGCAATAAATAATGAAAAACAACAATATTATCGCAATATGTCATTCTTTATCCCAAATCTAATTTTACCTACCAAATCCATAATCGTATCAGCCGATTCAGAAGAAAATGAACTTTTACTGGATGCTGAGTGCAATTCCGAAATATGTTTAATCGAATACAAACCAAAACCGAAGCCGCCAGGAAGTTGTTACTGGAAATATGGAGGGATATTATTCTGTTTATTGTCTTCATTCACAATGTCCTTGTCTGCACTCATTGTTAAATTACTTCATGAATATCATCCCTTCACCCTTACAATTTGGAGATACGTTGGGAACATTGTTCCATCCATTCCACTCTTAATTTATTACATCTATTGGAAGGAAGAAAATATATTTTCACCCATTTGGCCCGTTATTGGGGAAAATAATAAACAAGAAAGGAGAAATTTAACTGGATTATTGGTAATCAGTTTTAAATTCATGGATTTGTCGTCAGACGGTACAGATTTTTTGTCATTTTTAATTTTGTTTATATAATTTGACGAAATAATTAACTTATTACCGCATTTATTACATTATTACGTACAAAATTTTCTATGAAGTTTCCCGTGGTCCTTCGAAACCGAATTTACAGACTTTCATCATGCCATTTTCCAAGACAGAGTTTCGAAATAATAGTAAGTTGTATTTGAACAGAGTTTTTACAGCACAAACGACGGCGTCGCATCCACTGACCCCTTCAATAACTATTTTGAAGTTCATACCCAGAAAAGTTATACCGTATGCGCCGATAAAAAATAGTGAGCTCAATGCACACTATGACGTCATGCATACGTCATTGATCTCTATGCGCTCACAAAGTGCATTCCCGGCCCTGTGTGTTCCTAGCCGCCAAACGAACAAACGTTTTGGGGTAGAACCTTCAGAGAAGTTTCCAGAAGGTCATGTGTTAAAAATTCAGCCAAATTCAACGACCTACTTTTTGCTGTTAGGAATGTGCGGTATTTTTATTTTTATTTTTATTTTTAAATGTTGTTTGTATACCTATTTATGTTACAGGCAAGAGGTATATTTGGAGGAGCATTCACAATTTTGAGATTCTGTGCTCTGACATACTTGAGCCTTGCAGATGTGTCTGTGATCACTCGAACACCAGCCCTCGTCATCGTACTCGCGTATTTTTGCTTGGATGAGAAATGCAATACTGTGTCAACAATTTCAGCAGTGCTATCTATGTTTGGAGTATTTATCCTATCGAGACCACCAATTCTGACCGGTTTAGATTTTGATTCCAACACTTTGGTGAGATATAATGATTGATAACTGGCCCAGGTTCCTAATATGATATTTACGGTATTCTATAGACCGGACTTGGATTCTCAGCTTTAGCTCTCGTGTCTACATCTATATCCATGATCATCACTAGACAACTTAGAAAAGTGAACTTTGCATTGTTGATTTTCGCATTTGGAATCATTGGAATTCTTGAGGGCGGAATTTTGTCTTGGAGTACTGGAACGTTCAAATTTCCTCAAGGACCACGTGATATTTTTCTGACTTTACTCTTTACTATTCTCACATTCATTGGACAAGTTTTCGCGGTATTGGCGGTCAAATTTGAAGGGGCAGGTCCTGTTGCGGTCGTCAGGACTTCCTATGTTCTTTTTGCATTTGTTTGGCAAATCATATTTCTTCGTCTCTATCCTGATCTTATCTCGTAAGGCTAGGAATAATTTAAAATGATGAGAAAAAATAATACATAAATATTCAAAATATTGTGCTTCTCTTTTTTTTTTAGACTTGTTGGAGCTTTGATCGTGTTTATTGGCATTGTTTTGACAGCCATGAGAAAGTCAATCAATAAATCAAAGAAAAATAAACTAGAGAAGAAATTAAGTGATTCCGAAAGAAGTGTGAAATCTCTTGGAGTCGGAGAAGACGATTAAAGACCATGTGAACAATTCGCCAGTTCCAGTTATATCTGTCATTTTCATTCCATTGTGGAATTTAGTCTTAGTACTCGTAATATAAAATATAATGTCATGAAGTGTGATAACAGTTATAATTTGGTATATTAAATACCAACTTCTATCGATTCATTCGTTTTTGCCTTGCGTTGTATTGAATTTAATAAATTAACTTTACAGTCCTATTGAATTTCTTTGCTTTATAAAAGTTGTGAAAAAAGATTCCTGAATTGAGTTGTGAATTTCTAGGCCAAGAATTTGTTTGTTTTCTGGAGATAGTGGGAAATACAGATAATAAATGTTAGAAGTTATCCCCTCTAAGTACAGGGTGTCTCAGAGAATGCGCGTAATTGTTTGATCATAGTTTGGCGTAGTAACAAGTAATAATGTTACGGTCAGGTTGGAATTATTGATAAATTGATACAGAATTTATTTTATCAACGTAAACCATCAAAATAAAAATCATTGGGACAACGGGAGCTCATCCATAAAACTAATTTCTGGTTTAAGTTAAGAAAATCAGCGTGTTTTATTGATCAAATAAATTATTCGAATTTATCAATAATTCCAACCAGACCGTATCATATTTTCTTGTAGCTACAGCAATCGAACAAAGATGCGCTTTTTCTGGGACACCCTGTATTTATTTTTGCACTGCACTATCAAAATGTGATTTTTAAGAGGGTTTAACGCAACTAATAATTGGGATATCTAACTAGAATACTTTCAAAACGTCAAGGCGATAGTGTTTACTAGATTGTCATTTGCATAAGAATCAGACATACGAGTAGATGATGATCCAGGTTTATTATCCTTGGTTGTATCAAAGCTCTGTGGGTCGTCTGGGCCATAAAACATGACAAATTAACTATTTATCTTCCCGTCACGCATGGCGTGTGCACAGGATTCTATCCACAGAGTTCGACTTGAAGTATCGTTTTCCAGCGTTGTGGGCGTTTCCAGCAAGATCAATAAAACATCTCACTTAAAGGTTAACCAATACTGAAAATAATTTTCAAACTCCATTTTTGAAACCGATAAATTTTAGACGGGCAATTCCTTTGCAACCTAAATACATATGAAGTGCATGGATTGCATGGAACATTTTTGACCTTTTCGAGTCATTTTGTAAACAACCTGGTGATGTTGAATTCTTACAACTTATGATCCACTGTTATGGGCACGCACGCCCAAGGCAGATGGTCACCGTCACGGTCACGGTGCGGTTGTAATGTTAAAACGATAAGCGAACTGCGAAAGATAGAACTGGGAGTCAGGCAGACAATTTCAAACGTTTCTCTCATCAACGCAGTGGTGTCAGAGTGGTTAAGGAGTTGGACTCGAAATCCAATCGGATCTTTCCGCACAGGTTCGAATCCTGTCCACTGCGAAATTACTTTTTCTCTTTTCTACTCAACCAACGAACCAACTCAACTATTTAACGATGCGTAATACATACAAAAGTCGTTTTAAGATAATAGGAATTTGCGAATTATTTTGACGAACAAACTTGTTTGGACTTAAGGTGGATTCAGATAGCTTTTGTGGCAGCGTTTTTTTGAGCGCGGCGCGTTCTTTTACTTTTTGCGGCAACGCATTTGCGTTCACATAGCTTTGCGTCAGCGTTTTTTGTGAAAGCGTCAAAAAAATTTGATATTTTGCGGCAAAAACACTCTTGACGCAAATATCTGGACGAGTCAGATATTTTGCGTCAACGACGCGCGTTATTTTCACTTTTCACTACTGCGCATGGGCGTGATCGATCGAACATCCAATCACGTCATCATGTTTGTGGAAAGTTGAATGCGCCTCAATGCCGCAAGTTTAAGATCGCTGACGCAAAACCTATGTGAACGGGTGTCGCGTTTTTCGTTTTTGACGCTTCGATGTTGAATTTTCGGCAAACGTTGCCGCAAAAGCTATCTGAATCCGTCTTTACTTTTGAAAATTCTTTATTTTTGACTACATCGCATATTTTTATTTATCAGGGGATGATATTCGTCCACCATACCATATTTTGGAGTATTAAATGGGTATGTACGGGAATCATTGAGGGACTCAAGTACTACGCGCAATCCGAGTATGTGGGTGGCTAATGGCTAATCCCATAACATATTTATAACCCAGGTCTACAGATTTTATCCAAGATGCTCAAGCTATTCAGAAGTATATTATTATCATACCCGGCTTAGATCTAACCAGTCACCGATCACATTTCAACCAGGACGAACTCCAAAAAGTATTAGCCATTAGTAGTTATCAAGACGTAAAAATAAAAATTCAAACCGTTTAAGAAAAAACACGACGACCCGACCTTGAAAATCTTTAGGTCACAAAATAAAAACTGTTTTCGCAGCCATCCGCAATTTTGAATAATCGTGCTCCAAAGTTTTGAAAAAATAAGAATATCCAATATAGAAATCAGTAAGCTCAAGGAAATATTGGTATCTAACAAATACTATTTGGAATTCTTAATTTAATCTTAATTGTTGTTATTCCAAGACTACCAAGATGTCCAGTCCGACTACTACTGTACTCGCTGAACCGTCACCCACGGACCCAGCGAATGAAGAGCTTTCCAACCCCCTACCAAGGGACAGTCGTATCTCAGAATTGACAAGCAAATTAATGCCACAAATCAAGATCGCTGTAGCTGATATGCGTGGAGGAGAAAATCCAGACTATTTAAAACCAGTAGAGTATAAAATCCAGGAGGACCCATGCAGTGATGAGATGGACACTAATTATTTCGTCAAGGTAAGCTATTTTAAAATTTCCGCTTTCCTTTTTTGGATATCTTGAATCCTGGGAAATTCTGCGGTTCTGTGCGCTATCACTCGAAAAGTGACGCGGTAGTGTTTGAAAAAGAAACACGGTTGCTTGTCTTTTCTGAGTTACCGTCTTTCCTCTAATTAGAGCCCGGTCTTCATTACAACCCAAGTATTTTCTCTACTTTCTCCATGCACCCTGGGGAAATCGACTAACCTGGAGACAATTTTTTTAATAGATCCCCCCGATGTCTAATAGAGGAATTACAATTTATTTATTGTTCTATTTCTCCGCTCGCGGATCTCATCTCTGGACGATTTACATCAGAAATGACAAGTTGAAACAAATTTATTTTATAGGATTTAGTAAAATCAGGGTTTTCCAATAAAATCAATGTGGATTTGGGTTATTGGGTCAGACTGTTGGGGGTTTTCCTAGGTTTCTGGGTTTCAATCATTAGGAATAAAGCATCTGCGGACGATTTACTTCAGAAATGACAAGTTGAAATGCATTTATTTCACAGAATTTAGAAAAATCAGGATTTTTCAGTAAAATCCGTGGGGATTTGGGTTATTGGGTCAGACTCCTGTGGGTTTTCCTCGGTTTCTCGGTTTCAACAAGTAGGAATAAGCTTACAATTCCAGGAAAACCTAAGAAATCGATCATTCTTGTAACAAAACCCAAAAACCTACTAAAATACGAAATTTTCAAAACCCGATGCCGAATTCTTGCACTCTATAAGCATATAAGTAAATAGGACTAAAGAGAAATCGAATTAAAAAGCAGATCGTGCAACCTCCTTGTCAGTCAGACTCTGTGACAGAATTCGTGCGAGTCTCTTAACTTGCATAAGATAGATTGTGATTGCCGTGAATAATGAATTGTCTGAGTTTAATGTCTCAGAACAACTGGGCTCGAATGAAAGTTTCATTCTTTTGTCGCGGGTCGCATCGTAGCTAAACAAATTTAGGGCTCAAGTTTTTGTCGTCAATATTTGGACCTCCAAGTTTTTGGCTCGTATAAAGTCTCAGTTCATTTCCCTCGAGTACACTCGAGTGTCACAACAAGTTATTCCGTTATCGTCGTCAGAAAATCTGGCTCGCATGCATGGATTATATTTAAGAATTTATAAAAACTACGATTATTTCTGTCGCGTCTAGAAGACCGCCCAGTTATTTTCGTCATATCCGAACAGCTCAAAGGCATTCTGAACAGTTTCAAGTACCTTCCAACGGGTGAAACATTCTGTTCAACGAAATTAAGAAATTTTCTGGGGATTGTGAATGAAAAATATTCAAAACACTAAAATTGGTCAAAATTGGGGCAAGTTGGCAAAAGTAGAACATCCTTGGTATTGTGCTATGTCATGCTGCATTCAGTTAACTATGTATATTTCACATTAATAAATAAATATTGAGAGTTTAAAGTCCGGTTACTTTCACCCTTTGGGTCTTGTCACAGACTTCGCTCTGATCCG
>JAQGCA010001699.1:0-16331 GCA_034698945.1 Protaphorura quadriocellata
TAAAATAAAGTACATCTTTGAGTGAATTCACATATAAAATATCTGGACACATATACATTTGTTAATAGTTGTAAGTTTGCGTGAATAAAGCGATACACTTTTTTTGCATTTGTTTGTGTGAGTTCTGGAGACGAAGAGTCATTTGGCGAGGACTATTCTGAAGTTTGGATTTAGACTACACGTAAATTGGATCCTGTAACGTTGGATCTCACTAGTTTCCAGCATCCAGCATAATAAGGGGGCGGAAGTATAATGGATATGTAGAAATGAGGTGACTGTATAAGCACTGCATGACATCGACATCGTCTTGATAATCTTTGTTGAACTGAGATATCTGGAGCCGCCCATTTTGAAGGATTGAATTTGTTGTGTATGTTTTTAATGTTTCAGTGAAAACCGCATTTAAATCAATTTACGGCAAAAAACACTAAAAAATATCAATTTGTGCCTTCGAGTCCCAGTCCTGCCAGTCCAGTAGAAAAAATAAATCGTAATTTTGGATGAAAATGTAGCACTCAAAACGTAAACGTGCACAAAGTCACAGGAGAACACCAAACTCATGACCATCTGGCTGGCCAGCCGGACTGAGTCTGCCTGTTTGTTTGTTCGTTCACAATCCTATCAAGTCAAAACCGCTAATGCCAGAAATTAAAGTTTGACGTGCATGTTTTGAAAATATGTCTCAGCAGGGGCCTGGGATAATTTTTGAAACAATTTAATTGAAATTTGAGGTCACCAGGAATTTTTTTAATAAATACGAAATAATAAAATTGGTCGAAATGTTGGCAAGTTGACACAAGTTGAACTTCATTGGTATTGTGCCGTGATAACTTGCTTACAGTTTAATACTCTTTGCAAGTGTTGCTTAATTAAAATGTTACATTTCCAAAAAAACATAAATAAACTTTCCCTTCTTTAACGAACAGACCGTAGACCGAATGACAAATATTTTTAATTACCAGGTCATCCTGCTCTTCATGTCAGAATGTAGTTTACAAAAAGAATCTGATTCGGATTTACCCTTCTAAAAATGATAATTGTCCCCTGACCAAAGTCATTGCAGAAAGGTTGGTATTTAAACAAATGATTAAATTAAATTAATTATTATTTAAATAAATATTGAATGTACAGTAATGCACTGCGACTCAAGAATCAAAAGTTAAAAGGTGAAAATGAAAGATTGAACTACTTGAATGGAAATTTCCGTCTACTTCTCTTGTCACAGGACGGTACATTTACCTTTTTCAGTAATATTTCAGTAATTTTCAATGAAAAATGCAAAAAATTTGTCAGATGTCAATGAAATAAACGGAAAATATTAAAATTTGTTAAAATAGTCACACCAGATAATCCAGAAGAAAGTGGAAGGTCACAGTCGTCAGTCGTCACCGTCGCTAAGAATTCGACGTCATGACCTTGTCGTCTGGTTTCCGGATGATATGGATTTAACTACACGGAAAGGAACCGTTAGATGGATTGATGAAACCAATCAAATTTTACATGCTGGAGTAGAATTTGTAATTGTTGGCTTGGATATTTGGCTGTTTATATGCTCTGTATGGTGACATCGTGGTACCGCTTTAAATTGATCTCTGGACTTTTTTCGTATTAAAATGAATCTATTCGGCCTAAATATCAAAATTCTTGCTAATTCACAAACTTTATAACTCCGCGGTGACATGAACACTTCAAAAAAATTAACAAGTGAAATGTCATAACAATTTTAGCCGTTTATGTGCGTATAATATTTATTTGGTCATTTTTAGAATTCTGATGCAACAAAAAGAGAAACTGACAACAGAAGAACTATTGAAAATGAGGGCGGAACTTAAATTCCGAAGTCCACAGATGGAACATTTGACGTAAATTGAAAAGAAATGACGAGGTGTGTCTGAAATCCACAATTGATACATTTCAAGAGTTAAGTCGCAGAAGGTGTTTCATAAGTCATGTCACGCTAAGTGACCAAGTGCGAGTTGTAGCTGATTTAGTTGGGTAATGGTTTGAAGAGTTCAAAATGATTCAAGCTACTTAGTTTGGGGAACAATTATTACTAAAATTGCGGGAACTGGACACTTGGGATGTACAAATTGAAGCGGAAATGTCCAAGTTGACAGAATTGGAGAGAGCGCTTTACAAGGAAAGCTGTATGCGCTGAAGTTTGGAAAAAAATTGTTGAAATAATTACGAAAAAAGTACTGATTACAAATATTAGGACATAATTACAAAAAAGTAATGATTAAAATTAATTGGGCGTAACGTTAGGATTTGACTCCTCGCTCGGGTAATTCAACCTCTATTCCAGCATTTCAGCAAAGACTGCAGTTTCTTCGCACCCAAACTTCTGGTACTGACCGATGATCTATACAAAAACCTATGCATGTGCAATGTTAAAATCAAATTGATTATATTTGTAACAACTTAATTACAAAGCTACACCTAATTAAATTAATACGAGGAATTGTCTGAGAATAAATTGTTTGACTTTATTGACGTCATCATAACCTTGATATTGTCTCGAATCGGTACCAGCGTATTTACATGCACATTCGTTATGTGAGAATTCTGGACAATGGTCATTTTATTTTTGACCAAAGAAAATAAAGCAAGTACTTATTTGCTTTTAGTTTGCTGATTGTGGCTCAGGTGCAAAATAAATCCCTTAAACCGAAATTGGATTTTCCCAGGTTTTATTAGAAAATAGGCTGAAATGAGGATAAAACAGCGTAACTGTGTAGAATCGATTTTCGAATTTAAATTAACTAAATTTACTTAACAATTGAACAGAAATTGCAGAGAAATGTATACAATTTTGCAATTACCCAATTAATGAAGGAAACGGAGTAGACAGAATGATAGAATGATAATCAATAACAATAATCAATAATTAAGCCAATAATTAAATTAGTTAATTATTGAACTCACAGAGGAAATGCCGAATCTAATTTAGAACCCCAAACAGTCGTCCCTTTTTTTCGCGTAAATGTTTAAGTAATATTTTGGAGTAGTTTTAAAGTGATTTCCGATGTCATCGGAAGGAAATTAATAGACTTGGCCATGGTAAATAAGTTTGTCATGATTTTCATGAATGCTAGAAATATTATTCCATCCATACCTCTTGACCAAACTGTCACACTCCACAGTTCCAGTCACAAATTTCATACACCGTACATAGTATTCACGATTCTCACGGTCCATAGTTTGTATAATCTGATGTACAGCATGAAGCTGTGAATTATACATTTTGACCACTTGAGCCATTGCATCAAATTCACTCAACTCTGGGTGACGGATAAGGAGTATGTTGACAAGATTAAAGAAATGCATGTCCATGCGTTTCTCCCTGTGATAAGAGTACACATCATTTATAATGGCTATACAATAAGACGACCAATAAGTCAACCCATCATTGTGAGATTTCAGAAGTTCATCCTGTTTTCCGTAATTGATTATAGATGAGAGTGCATGCATAGGCATAACTGCAACGGAGTCTCTTCGGGTCTCGAAATAGACTTCGGACGTTGGGATTTCGCCTTTGTGTTCTATGGAAAACACATTGTCCATCTGAATGACGCTTTTACGAAGCCATTTACGTACTTGTGTAAAGAAAAGATTCATCTGAGCAGTGGTCATGATTTTCCTGCAATTTCGAACAATTTCTTCAGAAGCGCGGACAATGACTTCAATCCGTTGCTTCTCACCAAAATATGTCGTATCAATGTCCGTTGGATTGTACTTTCTTGATTTTAATGATGAAGGAATTGCATTAAATTCCTCAGACACTCTTTCAATGTCATCTGTGGATACAGTTGAGTTGTTAAATATACGGATGGCCATGTCGATTGTAGCTTCTCGAATCCCTTGATCCAAATCATACACAAAAATGTCATTGTAGGAAAAATAACTAACAAGGGAATCTTTCCAAGTGATCATCGATGTTCGACCAGATAATTCATTCGCTAATGCTAAAAGAGTGTGTGAAATATTTCGTTCTGGTTTTGCCGTTAAATGCATTGGTTGACCTCCAGAGGTCAATTTATAATGTACACAAATGGGAATTATAGAAACTGTTTCCGCAAAGGCCTCATTTGTGTGTGTTAGAGGTGAAGCCCTTTGCGGGTTTCTCAAATTCACATCTTATATACATTACATCTTGACCTCTGGAGGTCAGTCACCCAAAGCATTTTGCGGCAATACCAGCACTAGATATTTCACACAGTATTAGCATAAGGTAATGAACTTGCAGAAAAATTATCAGGTCGACAATCTATGGTCAATTGGAAAGGTTCCCTTGTAAGGACTCATTTATCGTGACCATGGTGCTGAAAGGGTTTCTAATTCCTAACACGCACTACGATACCTACCGCTGTGCCAAATTTGGGGCAATGGGTATGGACGATCATTCGGTCACGCTTTCGCCCTGTTGTCGTTTCGGAATGGGTTATTCCTGTAGAATAAAAATGCGTACCTGCAAATTCCGGAGTTCTTTCAGTTTCAAGGAAATCGTCAACGATGAGGACCAGGGCCCAAAATTGAAGATTAATTTTCTCCAGTTCTATACATCCACCCCATACCATTATAGCTCCGGCGATATCTAAACGTGTTGAGCAGCATCCTCTCATACACTTACTGTCGGGGGAAGCAAAATTGTGTTCTGCCAGCCAGTCGAATGGATAATGTTTGAGTTCATCATAGTAGTTGGATATTACGGGGTGAAATAACTCGGGGCAGTACGTCACAAGGCGTCCATGTTGATCAACCCCATTCTTCGCAATTTCGTAGTTTGCAGTATTGTATATTTGATACTTGGATGTTGGTTCTTCGAACAAACGGTCGTAGAATATTATTGGAGTGGTGCAAGGAAATTCCATAGTACAAAATTTTCGCTCACCTGGAAAATAATAAGCACCCGTCTAGTAGAATCAACATTTCTTACAACATTCAATACATTCCAATGTTTTAATACCATTTCACAAAAAAAGATTGTTAGTTGGACTAATATGGGCAATAATTAACAATTCCGTAGTACAGACTCCGACTTTTTCTTTCCGCGCAACTCAGCGCATGTGAGTATTATGTGAAGTAAGAGTTCTGGTCAAAAGTTTAGGAAATAAATAAATGAAATTTAATGTTTTAAAACAATATTTATAAAATTATTTCGAAATAAAAAATTGAAAAAAGTATGGGATGAGCATGATTCGAACTCGGGTCCACCGGGTGGAAAGTCAAGCACTTGACCGCTGAGCCGTGAAGGCTGATAGACAGTTTCATGTGTATAGTGAACCACATATTACACCCGAAGTACTGAAGACAGAGGCGCGCTCTATTCTCTCATGCTTTTCCGGCCGCCCATTAAAGTTTTCGGTCGCCCATTAATTTTTTTGGCGGCCCGTTGAATTTTATATATTTTGATACAATATTTTACAAATTCATTCAAAAAAATTGAGAAAAAAGCATTAGTTCACAAGGATTCCAACTC
The DNA here is from genome assembly GCA_034698945.1 of Protaphorura quadriocellata. Classification (NCBI taxonomy): domain Eukaryota; kingdom Metazoa; phylum Arthropoda; class Collembola; order Poduromorpha; family Onychiuridae; genus Protaphorura; species Protaphorura quadriocellata. The sequence goes on from JAQGCA010001699.1 coordinate 5,480, forward strand.
GAGTCCTTATGATTATAAGTAAACAGTCTTACTAGTTGAGCCGTGGAGGCGGTGTGTAAGTTTGTATGGAATGGACTGACTTATAAAATGGAATGAATGTTATGTAATTATTACCAATTGCAAATAATTTTGTCGGCATTTGTGAAATGTCGGACTGAGTTGTAAAAAATATGAAAATATTTTTGGACGTGGACGTGTTCGGACCTATTGTGGATAGTCCGTAAAAGTAATTGGGAATGAAATAAATCACACCCATCAGTCAGCGAAATGAATAATTATGAATAATGGAGCCAAGGAATCAAATTTTGGAAACGTTTTGGATGAGTTTGATCACGGAGGATACACCGAGGTCTTTGGCTACACGGAGTGCTCTATCCGACCTCTCGAAAATTAAATTGTGTTTTTTACTCTCTCTAAACCATGCGGTTACTAGGGCGTTTTAACCCAGGACTTGCCATATAGAGATTTAACATTGGAGGAAAACTGCCAACCAGATGGGACTTTGTAATACATTTTCATCCAATCCGAAAAAAAGATATTTTTTTTGTAAACAATCATCGAGAGACAAAAGACCAACATCAACAATGTGAACGCTTCTTGAGTTTGACAATGGAGGACTGCGTTTGATGTTATAAAATGTAAACAAAATTGGTGTTTCGTCCGTCCTTTGTAAAACGCCGGGCCGGGGAATGAAATTTTTGATATTTTTCGACAAGGGATGTTTTACCAGTGATGTTGCTTACGGAATGAAAAAGATGACCGAATATTCCAATCCAATTCGTTCTAATTCGATCTAAGGTTAAATCGTTCTAATTTAGTCTAATCGATTCTTTGTTAAATTTGATTTCTTTTTAATTCGTTCTCATGAAATATAAATCGTTCTAATCAATTCTAATTTGATTTCATGCATTCCAAATCGTTCTAATTAATTCTAATCAGTTCGAGGAAAATCTAATCAGTTCTAAATTATTCTACCAATTAAACCGGCATCAAATTCGATGGAAATAACACCAAATTGAATAGCGTTAGCACCGAAATAAATAATGCGACACCAAAATAAATTATCTGATACCAAAATAAATTATCTGGCAACAAAATGAATTACCTGGGGAGAAAATAAATTATCCGACACTGGAATAAATTATCTCGCACCAAAATAAATTATCTGGCACCAAAAAAAATTATCTGATACTAAAATAAATTATCTGACACCAAATTAAATTGTGTGGCGCCAAATTGAATTATCTGACGCCTAAATAAATTATCGTGGACCAAAATAAATCGAACTGGCACCAAAGTATATCGTCTGCGCCATATCGTAAATTAAACTGACAATGGAATAAGTTATCTTTACTAAAGCAATATTTTAACATGAAACTAAGCTTTTATTTTGTTCATATTTTGAATTCTTTTCTGGTCAATGCAAGGACATGAAAACAGTCCTGTATTAATGAAACCCTGTCAATCTATCTAATTAAGATATAATTAGCTACGGAATACAAATTGTTTCGTTAGATTTGCTTTCACGCCATTAATTTTGACAAATAAGTGCTGGGCGAGCTATGGCCAGATGACGACCTTTTTTCTTCTGTCTAAGTCGTACAGTTTTGGCTGACTCCTAAACTTCTTTCAACGAAGACAAATCAGCAAACCGAGGGAATACTTGCACAAATAATCTTTCATGAAGACTGGACGGTTGCATGTGGCATTTTTCCATTCCTTTGTGCATAGTAACTCGCCACGACTTCAGTATTCGTCGAAAGAATCACAATTGTTCAAATTATTCTTGCACAGTGTAACATCTGCTTGAGTGAATGGGTCTTCGTTATTCCGCTTTCAACCCGTTGAAGCAACATAGTACTCATTCAAGTTTGACTCATTCGGCATTTGTACCGATAATTTCACCCATTGATAAGCCAGTGTCCATTGTCTGAGTGTAAGAGTCGGTTGCGTGGCAAAGCCTTATTTTGTGAAGAGTCACGTTGTCGCAACCAATCCGGTAAAAACGTCTCGGCAATCATTCTCCGAGACTGTTCATCTTGCAGCCACTCACGGAGAGTGTACTCCATCTCATTGTTTGTTGCCTCTAAACCGCAGCAAACAAAGGATACCCCTGCCAGTTTAACTTGTAAGTGGTATCCGCATTAACCCAATCAGCCAGTTTCGACATTGACAGTAGGTGTGGAGTAGACTTAAATATCTGGAGCACATCGCCAACCGCATCACTCATTGAAACCTATGATACCACTGCAAATGACTGATGAGGATTTGTAGGTATATCTTTGTTAGCATCAAACCACTGTCGAAGCTCTTCTCCATTAATTGTTGAGGGATCGTACTTCTTCATTCGATACACTTGTAGAAAGTTAGTTAACTTAGTTCACTGTCCCAGTTTTCGAACACTTGAACTGACGCGCCTTGGGCTGCTTCCTATTTCATACGGTCTCGGTTTAGTTCACTTCGGTGCCACATAATTTATTTTGGTGCCGGTTTAATTTGTTTTTGCGCGTAGAAATTTGGTGACAGTTTTATTCGTTAAGGTGCCAATTCAAATTATTTGGTGCCGGTATAATTCATTTTGGTTTCCAGAGATTTGGTGCTAGTTTAATTTATTATGGTGCGAGTATAATTTAATTTGGTTCCCATAAATTTGGTGCCAGTTGAATTTTTTTTGGTACCAGTTTAATTTAATTTTTTCCCCAGAAAATTGGTTCTAGTTTAATTTGATTTGGTGCCACCTTAAATATTTCCCATTTTAATTTGAGAAATTAATTGGCATTGCTTTGAATTAATACTAAAATTTAAAAAGAAAACACTGGGGCTATACTCCCTTGTTATCTATCCTGAGTTGTGCGTGGGCGTAATTCAGGTATCACATATTCTTAGTCATATGATGGCTTATCGTCTATTCAGTAAAAAAAACTCCAGGTGCAATCCAAATGAAAACAGCAGATTTTCAAAATCTCGTATTCGAAACAAACTTTTTGGCGTAACAAGTACGCATATATGCCGGCAAGACTAATAAATAGAAATTAAGTCAAAATATTCAGTTTAAAAAACAAGTTGTGCTGCTGCCTGGATTCGAACTCGGGACAGCTATTTTGTCTTGCAATTGTCAGTTCATACGCGTCAGGGTTGAGAAGCAGGAAAAGCAAGTTGAATAGTATAATTGACTGGGACAATATTGAGACATTGTGTAAATCTACAACGTTCTAATTATCTTTAACACTGGACATTAACAAGTGACCTCCCCAGGTCTCTCGTCGGACCCCAGTAACATGTACTATTGGCCCGTTTCTGGGAAACGGTCGGCAAGGTCGGCAAAGTGCTGGGTTGGCAGGCAGTCGTATTCTTATCGGCGCCAACATTATAGCAGCGTCGCACCAGTGATGGAAGAACGCGTTGGCGATACGTCGGCCCATTGCTGGAGAGCATTGGGTTCCATAAGTAGTGGTGAAGCAACTGAGACCCACGAGCACGCCTCATCAGCTTAGAGGCGAAGGAGTCCGCCTGCGCACATGGGGTTCTTGGTTCGGGACCTTGCACTGACTTTTTGTACAGTGAGCCGCCGACGGTTGGCCCAGCGTTGGGCCGACGGTTGGTTGCCAACAATAGCCCGACTGTACCATGTGCCATCAACGGCACAGGGGGTCAAACCATACAATCGGCCCACTCGATTGGCCCATCGTTGGCCGTACACTAAACTGTTACTTGGGGAGGTCACTTAAGGTCATATGGGGAACCCCGCCAATATGCACCGATATGTCTGGAATTTGATTATGTCGTACTCCTGAGCGTACTGACCAACATCAGTATTGGCCATGGACACTTGACCTCACAAGGTCAGCCGCTAGAGGTCACTGAATGCCAAATGAGAAACCCCGGAAATATGAACCAATATGTCTGGAATTTGAATATGTTATACTTCTGAACGTACTGACCAATATTACTATTGACCATGGACGCGTGACCTCACCAGGTGACCCGCCAGATGTCACTTAAAGTCACACGAGGAATCCCGCAAAAACTTGCAACACTGCGCTTTCTCTCTCCTCTATACGGAAGCATTTGCAATTTATTATTTCGAGTGTAATTTTCCTTTGCAAAATAACACCCACCTGTTTTTTTTATATCGAACGATAGAGACTCGCTCTTCAAAATAACTGAGTTCCAGCTGGGTGTTATTTTGCCTTTTGGAGAAAGAACACCAAAAAGTATACCCAAAATTCCCTGTTCATATCGTTTTAGGAAGGTGAAAATTGAGTAATTTTGATCAGGAAAAATTTCTATGCACGTAGTCCCTGTGCCTGCACAGTAATTCCGTTTCAATTTATAAAAAAATATTATTCTAAACTATGGGAGCCTGAAATTAAAACCGACCACTATGGCGAATAGCACAGTCGATTTTCAAAAAATCGCCAACAGTGACCAGTGAATGGTTGCAATGACAAACTTACACTTACATGTCATGGTCCAATTCGACCATGGTGAATTCAAAAAAAAATACGGCGTAAGTTCGTTCACCTCGCGCGGATGGGATCTGCTGTTTTCATATGGATTGCACCAGATCTTACCTTCTAATGCATCATATCATAATGTGGGGCATACAAACCACCCGGACCATAATTTGCTGCTTATATTTGCTCAGAAGCGCTGCCCTAATTGACTCGGCTGGGTTATCAATTCTGCTCGTTGGCTAATAAAATTAAATTCACTCGCTGGTTTATCTGGGAGCCATGTATTGGTTGACATTCTTGCAATATTTGTTCATTTCTCTCCTTCTATTCTGTAGCGCTGTAACTTTGGTTCAGCTGCTTTTAAAATTTTGTACTCAATAAGACGTCATGGATCAGAAGAATGAGAGGGTCATCGCTCAAATATTCCACTTTTAGGCACAATTTTTGCTTCAATGTTTTTGTCAATAACAAAACTGGACGTACGTTACATCTTAATTTTGACAAAAAATTATGAAAATAGAGTTTGCTCCATTTGAGTGTGACTCAGCGTGGCAAATCCAGTCAAAAGTTGCACCCAGAAATTGGTGTTTTCAAGGACAAGAAGTCGGAGTCTATTATGGCAACGGGCTCCAAAACCCCGGCGGTTGGGCTTATTCTGACTTCCGAGAAGGGACGTGTTAGTACACCTTGCCCTGTATGATTTTGAATCACCCAGTTCAAAACGCAAAATGGCAAAAAATAAATTTAAATCGGGTTTAAACAATTGTGTTTTTTTAAATTAATCCATTGATTTAAATAAAAAAATTGATTTAAATGACATAATAACACCCAACGAACATAGAAAATTGATCTTCTTGATTCTTCAATTCTGAGAGCTTTGACTATAATATTGATGGCGACTTAACGTCTCGGACTTCCGAACTGTCATAACAGAGACTTCGCTCCAGAATACTGTCGCAGTTGATTTAAATTAAGAAAACATGGTTTATATTGCCCCTCAAAAGATTAATATGGTAAACCTGATTTAAATCCGAAAAACCTTATTTAAATAAAAAAAACCTGATTTAGATAAATAGAAAATCAGTTTTTTTTAATTTAAAAAAACCATAGTTTTTGTACAAAATGGGTTAGTCCATACATTCAAGCCTTCGCGTTTGATTGTTCTTTAATAAAGTCGGCTTTCTTTAACTTACTTGCAAAGTATTTCGGATAGGCCTTAATTTGAGATGACAAATTTCTTTTGGCGCACGATACAAATTTCCAGAAACCCTGAAAATAATTGCAATATGCTAGTATTTAACTAAACATATGTAAAGAATTTTGTCTTTCCAGTAATTTTTAGTATGCCTACAATATTCCATTGACATACGTTCTCACAACGAGGCAATTTCGTCCAGCCTGTCAACATATTTTTACAAGTAAACATGTCGCCAATTCTAACAATTTTGTATTTAAATCCTTTGTAAGTAACTGGGAAATTTTGTTGCACTTAATGTTCTGAAATTGAATTTGACGTAGGTATAAAAAGGGAACGTATGCCGTAATATGTGGTTGACTACTCACTGAACATTTAATGGAGAGGAGTTGACTATTATTACTGCTAGTACAACGCATTTAAAATAACGAATTGACATTGATAACTCATTTGACATTGACCGAGGCCGCCAGGTAAACACTCTGTGCTGGGTGGGGTATGAAGGAAAGAATAAAATTCGTAATGAAATAAAAATGCTTTGGCCAGGTTTTCATTTTTTCTGTAATTTTAATCATTTACTTCTTTATTCAGTTCTTACTTAAGAATAAATTAGCAAGTGTCTGAACCATGTTTGGAACAGATTGAACGCAATTAAACACGTATATTTGCCGACTTGACCTTGGCAAGACAAGTTATTTGATGGTGATTGAGGTATTAATGAAAGGATGAATTCTATAATAATATTCTATAATAATATTCTATAATTATTACTATAAGTGTAATTTCCCAAGCATATAGGGTGGTTCTTAACTTGACCACCAGATCCCATAAAAGAACCACCCTTTTTCGTATTACCCTATTTAATTTCGTAATACCCTTTCGTTGTCCAAAAAAAAGTGAAATATCCATCTCGTACAGAATTTTAAGTTGTAGTGTCATTGTTCTCTAAATAATACCAGCGGTAATATTGATTAAATCAACGATAATCCCGTAATGCTTTGAATCAAAACAGGATTAACCCAGGAAAGACAGGGAAAGTCTAGCTTTGTAAGAGGATATCTAACTTGTCAGTCTCACTGATTAATGGAATAACGGGTAATGTTGCGGAAAACATACGAGCTCAAATAAACAAATTCCTTAGTGGTAAGCGCATAAACTGGAGTATGCGTGGAGGTTATAACCGCAGGGTTACCTCTGCTACATATGCGACTGAGCATGGAAGTGGTTTTGCGGCGGAAATGTATCGAGCTGCAAAAGTTAAGACCCGGGTTCAACCTGGAGTAAAATTTTACGTCGAATTGGAATTCGACAAAGAATGAAAGAAAGGAAGCGAATCCGCAAAAATCGTCACAAGAAAGTGGTATATGCAAACAGACCTATCGTCGAATTCTTCAGTAAACAACGCGGCTTTTTCCAGGAGGTGACGCTGACTATGGCGGAAATGCCAATGCGCCCGATATGGTAGAAAGTGAAATGAATAAGAAAATGAATGAGTACATTGAAAAGTTGTCCGTAACGCCTGAGGAGCGAGAATCTTTTGCAAGAGAGACAAAAGGCCAATTCAGTTGTGACGTATTCAAAGAGAGGAGAAAATTTATGCTCACTCCAAAGGAGCTCAAGAATTTACTAACCTAAAAAATTCGACGTCTAGTGTTGCCAAACAAGACAGTTTCTTTGAACTAACTGATATCTCCACTAAGTACCGCTGTCTCATGGGGGATTTAAAATGAACATAAAGCTGCAGAGCCTTATGCAAAGACATTTCACGCTAGAGTCCTGAAGTGCGGGTTGTTCATATCGATTGAGTTCGGAGTACTTGGCACAAGTCCAGACCTGGTTGTCGATAGCGATGGCATAGATGAGATTAAATGTCCATTTATTGAAAGATTTGGAAAGCCGAAGGATTACTCGATCGAAAAAAGAATACATTTGTTCAATGGAAATCCGGTCCAATTAAAAAAGGCGAAACCAGGCTTAAACTTAAGCGAGCGCATATATATATTATGACCAGGTTGTAATGCAATTACACGTAACTGATCGGTCTTGGTGTGACTTCGTTATCTGGACGCAAAGGCCGGACCGTGGAGTAGGGTTCATTAACGTAGAACGAATCTACAGAAATGACAAAACTTTAAAGCGTTGGAATATCTTGAAGCCAAAGTTGATAACATTTTTCAAAGAAGATCTTCGCCCAGAACTAATAGACCCACGTTTCATAAGAACAATGGGTTACAGACAGCCGCCTTACAGATTAGATGCGATTAGAGTTTCGAAGGGGAAACAAGAGAAACAAGTTATTTTTCACGCATGCAAAAAACTTGTTAAAGGAGCCGTGCGCAGCACACACTCATCCATGAAAGCGACCATACAATCAGTGATCGAAGATGCAGTCCTTCAAGTCACACCGAGAAGTAGACAACATTCCAGCCAAAGAGGCATAAAAAGAAAGCTTGATTCTTCCAACGCATAATCGATATAAGTTTAATGGATGGTATGATAGGCCTACGGGGGAACCCACCAAACGAGTAACGCGACATTAGCAGTACCTCATGGAGTTCGCAGGATGTAAGGTGGTTTGGAAATCTACTGAAGAATGAACTTACCTTCTGACCTGTGCTACGCCTTTGCTTAAACTAATCCGGACCGCTATCTTTGCCTCTGCTTTGTTTGGGTTATGACAAGGTATGTTGATATCTTTCTTTTAGATGAATCGGGGCCGGTTTCCGAGAGGAATTCCAATTCTTCGTGGAGGGTACTCCAGGGCGGGTGTTCTGCGGAATCCTCCGCCGCGGCCGAGAATCTTCTGTCCAAACCGAGGCCACCAAAACGATGTGGGCGACATGTTTTGCAGAAGATGTGGGGTTTCTTTGCGTCAAGGATTGCGTTGTCCGCGCTTTACATCTCTTGTTGACACTGGTATGTATTTTAGTTCTATATCACTTTTCATTACTTATAACTATTGTCCAGGGTTATACAACCGTAAAATCCCGATTATAACGCTTGAACTCGATTCATTCACGCAACGTAACAGGTCAAAGACTTTCACCACTTCAGCATTATGTTATATGCAGATGGTCCGAGTATACCCGCGCTGTATTCTAAATTTGATTTTACAGTATTTTCAGTCTAAATTACTATTCATTGACTTATACAAATTTTGAAAGAAATTTAAAAAATTTAAAAAGAATGGAGTTATTGCTGTAATTCTGGTCATCGGTTGAGTCACCATTGGAGGCTGAGCAGGCTGGCCAATGAAGTTTTTTTTATTCCGAAGTCTAAACTTCTATTCACATTGAAATGAATAAATTGGTTGCCGTTTCTTGTTGAAACATTATTAATTTTAAATTTTATTAATGCATGGCACACAGTACCGGTTTCTGTTCGGGTAAACTTCTTCTGAGCCGATTATTTTCGTGTCTGGTTAGGATGTCCGAAATGTTTACCCAGCTTTCGGGTTAGAGCTAGAATGTACGCTTTTGAAATTGGAATTTTAATGTGTTGTAGCAATTGTGATCCTGAATAACTTTTGTGAAGGTTCTACCCGTAAATGCCTCACTGTTTTGACGTTAAAAGTACATAAGTAGGCATCTGCTATATGCTTTAGAGTCAAAGTGAAAGTCACTCCATTGCACATGCCCACCTGTGTATATTTAGCTGCCAAGCGGTTAGACTTTGGGGTGTAGGCCCTTCGCAATAGTTGGTCAGGATTTTTTAAGGTGTTTGCCTCTTCTTTTACCACTATGCTTCGTTTGACAAATTATGACACTCAATTGTAAATTTGTGCTTAGCCATTAAAAAATTAAAAATACTCCCCGCCCCCTCCTTTCGCAATTTTTATCTATCTACAATTGGACACCACTTTCATGAAATTGTGTCCAGCAATTTCTTGGAGTTGGTACGGTATTTAGGTTGTGCACCCCCTCAGGAGAATAGATTTTCAAAATTTCTTCTCCCATTTTGTTCTACATTTCCTACGCTTGTCCTAATCAGGTCCAACCAATAGGTTCCTCACAAGATGAGAGTGAAGGGATTTGTTTATTTCCACCCCGGTAGGGGAAGGGACATTTATCACATTTTGTTGCATCCGGGAGAATTAAAATCCGTGGAGTAGTTTTCTCAAACAAAACAAACAGACACCGCACAGAGAGACGGCAAGTACTGTTTTATGTGTGCAAGATTGGATCAGTAGTACATCACTTAATAAAATTGAATCAAACATTTGGAGAAGAGTGAGATTTTTTTGAGACATCCTTGTCGGCCTAACAAACGTACGTGTCGACTAACGTGCGTGCAAAAGTTGTCGGGTATAAGTGTTTGGATCGTCGGCTGTCGGGGCTACGATTTCAATGGTCTTCCCCAGCACTAAAGGCGTACGCCACACAGTGCCAGAGAATCACAACTGCCGGCAAAACACTGGCCCTTAAAGATTCGAATTTGACACCAGCAGCTACCGCCGTTTATCCTACACAGGGGGTACTTCGGAACCTCCCCATCTCTTCCTTGAAGTCATCCGTCAAGTATTGTCAGAGTCTGGGACTCATTTCAGCCAATGAATCAGCATGAGAGACTGACTTCTTGGAATCAGACCAATATGGCGGCGTCTTACGGGGTCGCGTGACTTTCATCCGAAAGGACAAACAAGTCGTTTGGGGGAGGGCATCTTTATTCAAGTCCAAGCCAAGTTCACGCAATGCAACCATTATTTTTTTTTTCAAAAACAAGAGAATTTGGCTAAAAATGTGGACATTACAAGGAAAAGTAATTGTAAGAATGGTGATAGCATTTTTAAATCTTGGAATTGTAAGTCACAATTTGTAATTGTGGTGACAGTAGGCGGAGGAAAATACACGTTCCATGATGTCATTAACCTCAGCTTCTCGAATTCTGAGAAAATCATAGCAGTGGTTGAGTTAAGTGTGAAAAGGCGGCCTTTTCACACTTAACTCAACCACTGCTATGATTTTCTCAGCGACGGACGACAGCGACGGAAAATTCTAATGTTTGTGTAGATGAGCTGATTGGTCAGGTACACCCAGGGTGGATCTAAATTACTAAATGCGTATACTCTTAATGTCTTCGAGATTTGATTTTTAATTATTTTATAACTGTATGTATAATATACGGGGTGGCCGCGAAACATCGAGCGCTATTCGATTTCATTCTTCCGTCGATCGGATTATCCGATTTGACCGGGACATTG